>JAYESA010000015.1:151845126-152060126 GCA_036927795.1 Iris macrosiphon
AATTTAATTTCTAGGATATTTTTAGCTGATATTTCAGGATACCCATGCCACATGTAAGGTTTATATTAACTAACCAATGAGGTTATGCCACCTCATATAAAATTTGCATAAAACCCTTGAAATTTCCTGAATTGCATATAAGTCCTAAAATTGGTATTTTGCGCAATTACGCAATTTATTTAGAAAATTACCTGGTTCCTAAAAATACTAAAATGCACAGAAATGAGGGGGAAAGCTGGGGGAATGCCTAGGCAGGGGTGGGGGTGAGCCTGGGCAGGGGCAGGGCCTGGTTCTTTGGGTGATACGGGTCACCGTATTTATTATTTAATAAATACTGCGCACGGTGTTCTCTAATTATTTAGAGGCAGGTAGGGCCATAATTTTACTACGGTTTCAATATACTAATTGTAGTATATTTCAAGTAGAATATTATCGTATTTTTGTTTGGGCAAAATAGGTACATGTTGGGTCTCAAATCCCTAGGGGTACAGAGATGGATAAAGAGCAAGAAATAAAATAGGAAATAAATACGGACTTTTGTAACGATATGTGTGCGTCTCAAACGAGGCTCCAAATAAAGTATCTGGGAGTTGCACAAAGTGCAGGAAAATAGACTAACATGTCTAGTAGGGGTATGTGAACTTCGTTTAGGGATAACAGTCAGGATAATGCTCTAAATAATTGTGTAATGGACAGGTACACAGACAATAGGATATGTAAGCAAAATAAATTTAAAAAGTTGCAATAATTCTAATTAGCAATAAAATAATTTTAAAGTACTAAAATCTGGTCGAGGGAGTTTACATCTCCCAACCTTGATCTAAGTCCAAATAGGCTAAAGTAGTGTCATGAAACAAACTTGATGTGCCAATCCCGTAATTCTCCCCAAATTGACACAAAATACCACATAGAACTCACAATACATAGACAAATAGCCTAGAACTTGTTCCTAAAGGTAATCCTATGCCATGAGGTTATTCCTAATGGTCAAATATATGATTAAGAAGCTACAATGAGAGAAAAATTTAGGAATTATCAATTGGGAGATAGATTTCTAATAAAAATATAATTGGACACGATCTCCTTGCCAAAGCACATTCTCCTCTTGTGCTCCTTGCAATTTCAAGCTCCAATGCTCCTTGAGTGATGAGAATGAGAGGGAATGGAATAAATTTAGGAAGAATTGTTGGAGGAATTTTATAAAAAATTAATGGAGGGAAAATGGGAAATTGGGGATCTAGAATTTGAGATCTAGAATGAATGAGCAAATAAGAGGAGAGAGAGAGAGAGAAAGAGAGAGAGAGAGAGAGAGAGGAATGGTCTATATGTGGCCGACCCCAAGTTCCTCCATCTCCAAGCAATGTACAATGACCACTATGCCCCTACATGCTAATATGAGAAATAATTAAGAAATAGTATTTTTGGAAGTCTCTAACTAATTACAATTAAACTAATTATCCTTGGTTAATTAGTGGGAATAGGTTCATTGGGCCTAGTCCATGTTGGCTCACTATTTGTCATGACAAGTCTAATTTAGGTCCACTAATATCAAGTCAAATTAAATAGGCTAGCCCACTAACTAAATTAAATGCTACAAGCCTCTAATTAAATATAACACTATAATAATTAAATAACTAATACAAGCATCAAATAAATATACATGGCCTACTAATATTAATATTATATTCCTAAAATTAAATAACTAGGCTAAATTACCAAATTACCCCTAGCTAGAAAAGTGGGGGTGAGTCAACAAATGCTGCGATCAGAGACAACTTCCTGCATCTTGATTCCACAAAAAATTATTATTTTTGTATCAAATCTTCGAACTAAAAGGACGTCGATCTAGGCAATAATTTTTTTGGCATCTTACGAGAGATTGTAGAGTTGACATATAATTATGGCACATAACCTGCATAGATCGTGTTATTCAAGTGTGAATGGTTCGATCCGATTCAAGATCAAGGTTAAAAAATTGACAAGTATGGTCTTGTGGATATAAACTACAAGCATAGATATCAAGGCTACGAACCATTTGTCCTATCAAGTCCCAGGCTTAGCTCATGTAATTTACAACTTATCCTATACGGGGAACAACAAGGTCAGACTGGTAGACAGTATGCAAGACTAAAGCTAAAAATACCTTTGACGTTGACAAAATAGCTTATCAGGAGGACAAGCTACCTCTTGTAACAAATATTATAGATACGGACTCAACGGAAGTTACTCATTATACGTCTAATAATGTAGAAGAGGCAGAATTATTCGAAAAGAAAGAGGAAGATGAAGTAGATGAAAGTGAAGATGAGGAGGACAAGGAATAGGAGGATGAGAAAAATGAACAAGATGAATTTTCTGAAGATGATTAAAAATAAAATAAATCCATTTGGACTTGTGACATGTATTACATTTTGACTGTAGAATATACTATACATTTAGACTTGTGACACTACTAGTTATTTACTATGCAATTCTATTAATATTGTGAGATATGTATAATATTTTTACTGTAGAATGTATTATATATCTGTTTATTTGTTCTATCATCATATGTTGTTATCAGGTATGACAGAACGACGAAGAGCGTTCGGCAGGTCCCGAGGTAGATGGAGTGCTCCTCCGGTACTGCCAACTACTGGTTCTGGATCCTCATCCCCAAGTACTCATGTATATCGATCAGCCACATCTTTGACTGTGACGACGTTACGTGACAGCACTCCTGGGATGAGTAGTTCCAGGCTTGAGACTACTCCCTCGTCCAGCGTTCCTCCTGCTGATGGACCCATAGAGACAGATGAGGAGATGGCGGAGGTTGAGCCGACGCCATCTCCGTATCATCGATATCCTCCATGCGCACCTCTGGACGAGACGAGGATGAAGATTTGGGCTAGCGGTACAAAGTAAGTCAATTAGTTGGTTTATCATCATATATATCGTATATTTCTTTATTTATCATATATTCACTTTTTTAATGAATATAATTATCTCTGTATAGATATCGTCCCTCATCGGTACAGAGACGCCTGGGCTACTTTCTGAGGTATAACTATGGTGGCCCTTGGATCAACTACTCTGATGCTCCGGACTAGAGGAAGACGTTCTAGTTTGCGCACTTCAAGGTAAAAATATATTTGATTTTAATATCAATCATCTAATTTATGTATATTATATAACTTACTAAATTACTTCTTATAGCAAACGTATTTCTATCCACCGCATCGGACCGAGTTGATCGAGCAGATATTTTCTGCCGTCGTCGCCAAGCTGATCCGTGATGCTATGGATGACCAGAAGGCTCATGATCATAAAGAAAAACCGATCCAAGGTTAGATCATGCCTGAGAAGACTACGATGGGAGCGAGATTCGACGATCCAAGGTACAAGAAAATGTCTGAGATGGCTAAGGCGGCTAGGAATAAGGCAGCAAAGTGGTGTTGTGGCTCGATTTCGATGACGAAATATTTCCGTCGTTTGGTATATTTTTTATTTTAGATATATTATTTTAATACAAGTACGATAAAATGGTAGTAGGATAAAATATTTAATTTTAGTACTAAATAATATATTTAAACAAGTATATAGGGGTGAGGACGCCAACATGGTGCCGTCTTCTTGGCCACCCATAGGAAGGGAAGAAACCTCATTGATGAGAGGGCCTCGCAGACCTATGTAAGTATTACTTTACTTTGTGTTAATTTTAATATAACTTAGAAAATATGCAAATAAATATCCATGTAATTAGTAATAAGTACCTTGGACATTAGCAATTATCGAGTATCCATACTTTTCTAGGGCTAGTTTCTTAGGCTCCGTGAGCGAGCTACTGCTAGTGCACCTAAAGAGGGAGAGACTGGTACTAACGGTCGAGCTGTGGGTGACCGTCGCTGGTGGTCTCCAGAGGTTTACGTACTACGGTACGTGATCCTATGGCGCCCTTGTTGCGATAAGGTCCTCTAGGGCCTCCTCTACAAGTGCGCATTCCCCACAGCCCTTGCATGCGTCTACCCTAGTCCAGGAGACCGTTGAACATTAGATTGCGTCTCTCCGTGATAAGTTACTGCAAAGGATGGAGGAGCAGCCACTGTCTCAGTCGCAGACGGACGATGTGACGCTCATCGTACGATTTGATACGCTCGAGCGCAGCATCGTGGAGGTCAGGGATATGACTAAGAGGATGGAGCATGGCGTTTCAGCTATCCATGGGCGAGCGGTTGACGATGATGGAGCTGCATGCATCACAGCTATCCATGGGCGAGCGGTTGACGATGATGTAGGATTCAATGGTTGCTAGCAGTATGAGGCTGTTATCTACCATGGATTCATACAACCACCGACTAGTATCGTTGGAGGAGATACGTCCTCCTGGTGCACCTTCATCGATACCGACTCCACCAACGTCACTGCCTTCTTCATCGATATCTATGTCGATTTTATGGGAGCAGTATGAGTTATTCTTATCCCTGAAGCGCGCCACTGCTCATCCTCTTGCAGATCCGCAGTAGTCCTAGTTAGGACAGTTTACTAGTTGTTTGTGTTTTAACCCATGATATTGGGTCATTTATGAATATTATACATTTATTGAGGCTTTAAGTTTTTATTTTTTGCACTCAGTTGTATGAATATTTATTGCATTCTTTACGACATAATTTTCTTGAGACTCGATTTATAATTCCAATGTGTCATTTTCTTTAAATTATACTTTATTATTCATATTAAATGTATGTGAATTTATCGGTGTTGAGTATTCCACCAAAGGGGTCGGCGAACCCAGGTAATTGAATGAAGGGTTGCTCCGGGTCTGCCTATTTTTATGAACTGTGATATTGCAATGATATATGACAAATTATATGATAAACTGCAAGCATAAATTTATTTCATATTTTTTAAAATTGTTTTTGCAATTTAGCGACTTTCAATACCATTTAGCGATGTTTAACTACGTCGCTAAATATATCGCTAAACGTCGCTAAATATATCGCTAACATGGCAGTATTTACCAGGTCAGCAAAATATTGCTAAACGTGTTACAAAACATCGCTAAATAGAAAAAAAATTAGCGACGTGTAGCGACAAATGACACATCGCTGATTTAGCGACGAAACGTCGCTAAACGTCGCTAATGTGAAAAATATTAGCGATGCCTAAATGTCGCTAGTAAACGTCGCTATAACGACGTTTTGCGACATTTTTCCTGTCAGCGACTGGCTAAAATATGACGTCATTGAAACGTCGCTAATTACGTCGTTAAAACTTGTTAGCGACTTTTTTATGTCATTTACCGATGTTTGCAGACGTCGCTAATTTGACTTATTCTAGTAGTGCATTCGCGCGCGCACACACACACACACACACATACATAACGGTTACAAAAAGAAGACTAAATAGTCCCAAAATCCAAAGGCAAACCCCCAGACGCAAAAAGTAAAAAGCCTAATCCAAAAACATCCAAAATAAAAAACTATACCACATCATAATTAGCTTAAACCCCTGCTCCTGTGAACCTACTGACCAGCCTATGATCCTCACCCTCTAATTATCTGTACCTCTCTAACGCTTTGCCAATCTGTTGATGTTTCTCAAATTATATTTGATCTACCGAAAATGAGTAACCCTCATACCGCCATTTGTTTCTATTTTTCTATATCACCCGTATAATTGCTGCAAAAACTATATTGCAGATGTGCTTAGAGACCCCCCAAATAGTCCAGCATCAATCCTGGTCGTTTACACGAAACCAACAATGCTGATTAAAACCTGAACCACGTTCAGCACATTCAAAATCAAATTCGGACTAAATTTGGTTGATCATATCCCCAAAAGTTATTTTTGAAACTGGGTGAGTTCGGACCGAACTTGGTTGGACCGAATCCGAATCGAACTCGGTTAGTTCATCAGAGCAACACTAAACAACCCCTTCGTGTTGTTATAGATAAGTTATATATGAAATATTTTATGATCATGACATACATAAAATGAATAGATCCATATAGGATCTGGTGTGATAAATATGGTTGTAGAACATAAAAAATACTATAGGCCGCGTAGAGCTCATGCCGCATAAAAACATGATCTATGCGGCCAGACGGAATCCGCATAATAGCCTTCATACGGCCTTAGCAGACAAAGAGAGAAGAGCCGCATAACGTCCCCCTAACACGGCTCCCAAAGGTCTGTCATAAAGTTCTGACATAGTACTTATTTCCCTGTCTACCTCAAGAATCGTGAGGGAGACGATGACTCACAAAAAAGACGAAAAGTCACGTCAGGTATTAATGACTTCGTCAGATGCACAGAGCCACGTGTCCAACACTCTGCGGCCTCGTTACTCTGCGACCTCATCCATACGCGGCCTTGACCCCACACAGTTTCCATATGTGACCTCGACCATATGCGGCCACAACGACTATGCGACCAAGACAGCTATGCGGCCCCTGACTCACGAGATCTTTCTATTACAACCAAAGATATCCAAGTAGAGTTGGTGCGAATTACCTGTCCAGCTGACCAAATCAAGCACACAAAGGGTTAAAATGACCCCAAGATCTTATCAACAATATATCTCAACTGAGCTCACGTGGCAGTTCCTCCGTGACATGCGGCTACCGATACGACCGCATTATGCTGAAGGGGCCCTATGCGGCCACTAACCACGAGCATCTGCGGTATCCATAGAGCGTCAATATGGCGGCTATAAATAGCAGGGTATTACACCCATACAACCCCCCGGCTATATGCGAACCTATAATCAAGCATGAGAAAAGAGCTTCCTCCTCCTGCATCGGATCGTCCACGGAGTAAAGAAAGTTGCTACACTCCTAATCCTCCATCGTCACCCCCAAGATTTTTTTTACTTAGATTGTCTCCTAGGAGTTCTCTCTACTTTCTTATCTTTTGTTGATTAAATCAAGCTCTCTTAGAACTTTTGAATTTAATGGCGAACAAGATGGCGACTCTGTTAGGGAATTCCTTCTCCTCTGATGAGAAGGTGGTGACGCATTCTGATACGACCAAGATGGGTTCAACCCAGAGGATGCTGGTAGTCCACATCGACCAGCAAGCCTTCAAGGAGATGCTCACGGAGGGAAGCACTAGTCCTTCATCGAGGTTAGCAAAGCCCAGGAAGACTCGCATGATGTGGGTAGCAAAGGCTTCTGCGTCTCACCCAACTGCGGAGCATGCGCTCCCTGCCTCTCTCCATGTTGCTGAGGATGCTTGTCAAGCGTCTACCTAGACTGTCCATGTGGCTTCTCCTTCTGGCAGAGAAAAATACTATGATGCCAGACGTTCGGGTCTTGATGTGAGTTCCATGCGGCCTAGGAGGAGGCCGCATAAGACCGAATATGCGACATTAGTTCACTGCTGCAGGCGGCCGTCACAACAGTCAAACCTCAATTTTTGATCGAATCTCATGCATCGTTGATCTTATGCGCCATGCTGAGAATGGTAAAAATTAAAACTTGGACTCTTTGTACTATGTGCCTACGCGTGCTAAGTTGAATAAGTCTAGGGCAGTACAAGCTTGCCAAGCTCAGGCAATTGCCCATTCAACTGACCGTCGGTTGGCACCGCTAACTGTTATGCGTGCCCCTGACAAAAAGTTGTACAAGACCGACTTGTGTGTCCATCCCGCAGCGGCAAATGGACAGGGCCAGTCTCAAGAGCCTTCCACTAACGGCTTGGGGGAAGTTCCTGAACAAACCCCAGGTCAGGGAGCAAAAATAACACCCACGCACCCGTGCGCTCGGTCTACCCGTGTTCACGAAAAGGGTTCAAAGGTAAGTCAACCCTTGCCTGATTTGCGTAATATGATCAACCACAAGCGCAAGGCGATAGAGGCAGCGACGACATATAAAGTATCCTCCCCAGGATATTACTGTGCCAAAAGCATCATCAACTGCTGCTGCAACAAAGTGACAGCACCTACAAGCAGGCAGTCAAAATTCCAATGACTGCACCTAATGGCACCTATCCGGCAATAATCTAAGGATCAGGTGCAAATACCCGAGGAGGATGAGATACCATTGGTCTCATGTTACTCTGCTCGGAAGTTCTCTCCCACCAAAGGATGAAAGAAGTCCAACACCTCCAGTCCGTCAATCTCAACCAACACATTGAGAAGGAGACTACCAGGAGGACCAGCAGTAGGACCTGCAGATGGTGTCGAAGAAGAAGCTCCCACCCGCTGGGGCTAGTTCTTTCTCAGAACTACTGGGGGTTGCACATGCTGGGGGTAGTAATATACCAGACCTATACGATAATATGGCATTTCGAGGAGATGAGAATTCTGAATGAATAATTGCTGAAGTCCCTCAGGGTAGCCACCCTCAGAGAGAAGACGCTGCCTCCTATGCTGGGGGTAATGTTCCATCAGAGTCCGAACATGATGCAGCACTACTAGCTCTCCCCGATAACTATTTACTGCAAGAGTCCAAATTGGAGAGTGCTACGTCAACCATCCCTTCCTATTCGTCTCATGTAAGAACGATATATATCGAAGAGGATGAATATGAAGGCCCCAGTGAGCGGCAGTGCCTCAAAACCTTCGAGGCCATGATGCACATTATGAGCGAGTCAATGCAAGCCTTGACCTAAGCAGTACTAGACATCAAGGCGACTGTCCCAACCACCAAGGTCCTCAGGTCAAGACCCTAAAACTAATAAAGATTCAAATGCAATCGCTTTCCCCGTTGGCAGCTGTCATGCTCTACCAGGGTCGTCTGCTCCTCCCGCGATATATGAAGCTAAGAAAGTAATAAGGGTGGTCCGAGAACTTTGAGCCCGCATAGATTCTATAAGCAATTAGGACTCACTCTACGATCTCGGAGTGCGACAGCCATACCCGCTGGAATGGAGGAATGTACCATATTCGCTCAAGTACAAACTCTTCAATATTGACACATTTGACGGGAAGTCTCCCCCCCCGTCGGTATATGAGCTACTTCAAAACTATGATGGGACACCTATCCCGCAATGACGCTATCCTCACTGGGCTCTTTGTCGGGGCATTATTCGGGGTGGCCTTTGACTGGTTTTGCAGTCTCCAAGATAACTGTATCTCATCGTTCGACGACCTCAAGATTCTTTTTTCTCCAAAGATTCTATGAGGCGGAAAGTGATATGACTATGTCCTCCCTGATGGACGTTGCCCAGGGAGAAAATGAACTAACAAAAAAAATTATATCTAGCGGTTCTGACAAGCTCTGCTAAGGCTATATCCTGGCAATCCCGAGACAATGCTGATGAAGATTGGCCAGAGAAACCTACTTTCGACAGTCAACCTCTGGATGGGTGATAGCCAGCTTAAAGACTAGACGACGTTCATTATAAATATTGTCGACATCGAGAAGAAAGTCAAGGATGCCTGACTCTTGGGCATATAGATCCCTATTACCGATGATAGGGGGAGACGTCCCAACAATAACAACGACGATAACAGCAGCAGCGAGGGAAAATGAAAGCAGGCCTTGGTTGCCAACCTAACCAAGAAGCTGGTACAAAAACTGGCGAAAGCTCTGAAACCAAATGAGGCTTACACTTTCGAGGATGATGATGTCACGTCCATCTTCGACATGCTGATACAGGAAGAAAATAGCTCCCCGATGTCAAATGCCAACCGGAAGCGGCATACATGAATAACCCGAAGTACTGTCACTTCCACCTTTACGTCCACCATGCGACGCGAGATTGTTACACATTAAAGCGGTACATCCTGTATTTGATCGATACCAACGCTCTCTCCTTGGACTTTGATGACATAACAGTTGCCGCCAACATGGTATCCCTCCAGTTCAGGGACTTTTCGGCAACATAGGCCCAGGACAGAGTGATCATGATCCCCAGAGCGACAATAGAAGTTGTTAACTTCCACCAGTTCGAGACCAGACAGCCGGGCTGATACCTCTCACCATATTATGGGGGAGGGGTTATGTGGATTCATCCTGACCTTGCTCCAGACATGATGCAGCAAGAAACATCTTTCGCCGCCAAGTCCATAGGACAGAAGTATAAATCTTGCCACATGGTGTCCCCCACCATTGAGGAAGCCACGACAGGGGCAACCAGGTTAGGACTCACCTAACAGCGGGATTATAACACTCCCGACGGTAATACTCCTACAGCACCTACGGCCTCTAATCCAGGTCCATCCCAGCCTTTCACGGCAAACAAATCTAAGAAAAATGAGGTTCACTTTGACAAACCGCTGCACAAAGATGTAGCTCAGGGGTTAGAAAAACCCTACAACTTTGACATCCTAGCACAACTGGCCAACACTCCGGTGAAGTTGTCATTATTCGAGGTTCTGCGGCTCTCCACAGACACTCGGGCTTCTTTAAGTGAGGCATTACAGAATGACGACACCTACCTGGCGCAGGTCAAACCGCTAGCTGAGGATCTGACCGCTTGTCCCCACTATAATAATATCATGGAGGCAAAATCCAGCATCACGTTCTCGCAACATGATATATTACTAAAGAACAACCGGCATGATAGCCCCTGTATTACACAGGGTATATCGGTGCCATTAAGGTGGACCGGATGCACATCAATCCTGGTTCATCAATCAGCATTATCCCGCGTAGTCTGCTTCAGACCTTGGGCATCCCGATGCATCATCTAGCAGCCACTAATACTGCCATCAGTGGCTTCAACGCAGGAAGAAAGTACCCTCTAGTCAAGATTCGCCTGAAATTTTAGATCGACGACTTGAAGACATAGGTCACTTGCTACATCATTGAGGTGGATATATCCTATAATGTCCTGCTCGGACAATCTTAGATACACCAATATATGATCGTGCCATCAACTCTACACCAATGTCTAAAGTATGTGGACGACCATGGCACGGTCAAGATAGAATTCATGGACGTAGACCCGTTTAAAGGGGTCTAGACCTACTACTCCGATGCAATCCTCTACAAGCAAGTCCCCCAAGTGGAGGGGGGCAACAAGGCCGATGATGAAGCAGAGACAAAGACAACACCAGAGGATCCTTTTAGGGTCTGTCTCAAGGTACGTGCTCCCGACACAACCACTCCCTTTGTCATAAAACTGCACAAGAAGGCACCCGAACTTTTGATCGTCCGCCTTCGCAGGCCGAATCGACCGCCAAAGGAAGATCCGACACTGTCTACAATATCTGAACCTCTGGTCGTTCACCTTCGTAGGCCTAATCGACCGTAGAGGAAAGATTCGACGTCGTCTACGCCCTCAGAATCTATGGTCATTCGCCTTCTAAGACCACCAAGGGAGGCTTCGGCACCTCTTATAAATTCAGAACCCTTGGTGGTAAAACTGCACAGGAATCCACTGAAGCCTTCGCTCGCACTGGGGGTGGCCCTCGAGAAAGATGAACTGGAGGAGTATGTAGCCACTCATGCCAACGTTCCTTCTCTCGATGATGTAATCCTCGAAGCAAAGATACCTTATTTTAGGAATAAAGGGTTATCTTTGAACTACTTCGAACTTGCACATATAAGCACACTGTACTCAATGGAGCACGGCATAGGCCATAATCTGCAAACATAGTAGACTATCACCTACGCAGTGAACCAGATCCTCCCTAGCCAAAACTCCTACTTCCTACTTCCGGCCGGAAGGAGGGGAGACAAACTCATCATCTTCTACAAAGTAGAATACCCCCGATCCTTTATCCAAAAAGAACTGGATTCGGAACCTAATACTGGCAAAATATCACTCAACCGATATAGCTCACAAGACAAACACCTTATCCAGAAGATAGGGTGCAATCTGAAGACCACTAAGGGCTTAAACCATGGCAAGGGCCGACAACTACCCATGCGTCTACCTGTCCCCATAGGCAAGTCCGAGGATTAGTACCATAAAACCAAGCATGGTTTAGGATATGTAACTCCTTCCACAACTCCCAAAGACTCAGATGAAGAAGACGAAGTGCACTCTCACTCTTCAGAATTCTCCGCTTGGGACTCCAACGTCAGTATCGGGGATATGCTCAGGAAAATATTGTCCGCCAATATGGTGTCAACTGACCCTGAGGAAGACAATGGGGATCCTCTCGAACTCTTTGAAATAGAGCTGTAGGCCTAAAGCCTAGATTCCCAATAGAAGATAATATTTGAGCAGCGAGAACCTCCTACCGAGGATGAAGTTGTACAGGTCGATCTAGGCGACGATACCTCCCCTAAGCCTATTTTGTCAGCAAAAGTCTGTCCGACGAAGATCGAAAATCCCTGCTATAGCTCATTAAGGAATACATTAATGTCTTTGCCTGGAGCTACGATGACATGCCAGGACTGGACCACCAAATTGTGGTCCACAAGCTCAATGTCTTGCCGAATGCTAAGCCTGTCAAGCAATAGCAATAACGATTCCGTCCAGACATAATAAATTCCATCGAAGCTGAAGTCAACAAACTAATAGCTAGTGGCTTCATGATCCATGAAGAACAACATCCGGATTGGGTATCCAATATCGTGCCCGTCGTTAAAAAGAATGGAAAGATTCGAACCTGCATTAACTTCTGTGATCTAAATTTGGTGTGCTCTGATCTAAATTCGGTGTGCCCTAAAGATGAGTTTTCTCTTCCAATAACCGATATAATAATCAAAAATAGTTGTGGCTTCGAGCATATGTCCTTCATGGACGTATTCTCTGGCTATAATCAAATCAAGATATTTTTTGAAGATGAGAAGCATACATCGTTTCAAACACCGATAAGAGTATACTGCTACACAGTCATGCCCTTTGGTCTAAAAAATATAGGTGCTACATACCAATAAGCTATGAGAACCATTTTTCTTGAATATCTGTACAAGACGGTGTAGTGTTACGTCGATGACATCGCCATCAAAAGTTACTCCAAAGGTGATCACCTCAGGGACTTAAAGATTGTGTTCGACCTCATGCGTATGCACCAGCTCAAGATGAATCATATCAAATCCTTTCTGGGAGTCTCCAACGACAAATTTTTGGGCTTTATCATCACTTCCAGGGGTATTCACATAGACCCCGATAAAACTAGAGCAATCCTTGAGATAAGCCCGCCAAAGAACCTCCGGTAACTCCGCGGCCTTCAAGGGAGGCTGACATACATCAGGAGGTTAATATCAAATCTCTCGGGCTATTGTCGGCCATTCACCCAGCTAATAAAGAAATGTGTCTTCTTTGTCTGGAATGAAGAATGCAAACGCACGTTCGACGATATCAAGGAATACCTATCAAACACCCCAGCGCTGGTAGCCCCAGTCGGGGGAAAGTCCTTTATACTTTATGTACGTGCAATGGATCACTCCCTCGGTGCTCTATTAGTCCAGAATAGTGACTCATGCCACGAGCAGGCCATCTATTATCTCAAACTTTGAGGGATTCTTCATTCAGCATATCCCTCGGCTGCAAAACATCGAGGATGACGTCCTGGCCAGTCTTTTTCCTCCTTGGCAGTTCCAGACAATACCTATCAGCTAATTACGATAATCGATCAAGAGCTAGTCTGCCCCAAAAATAACCTCTGCCTATGTCTAAGATACGCGACGGAGGTAGACACTGATGTCCAGGACTGGAGGTTTCCATTCATTAACTACGCGGTCTATGGAATTCTCCCCGAGAATCCAAAGGAAGCCACTTCGATCAGAAGACGTTCTCTTCGGTTCTATTATGAGACAGCTACCAAATTGCTATATCATCGTTCATATGATGGCCTTCTGTTATAATGTCTATCGAATATAGAAGCAAAGCAGGCCATTCACGAGACTCACGACTATGTTTGTGGTACCCATCAGCCCGGACCTAAGCTACATGATCGTCTCCGGAGAATGGGATATTACTGGCCCACAATGGTTGCGGATGCGGTTGACTATGCGAGGAAGTACCTAGCATGCCAAATCCATGCAGACTTTATCAACTAGCCATCTGAATTTCTATACCTAACGGTAGCATCTTGGATGTTTGAGGCATGGGAATAGATATCATCGGACCAATAATTCCACCTTCGTCTAAGGGGTACCAGTTTATCCTGGCCATCGTCGACTACTTCTCCAATTGGGCGGAAGCAGTTTCACTCATGAAAGTCAAGCCGTCCAACATGATCAGCTTCGTCAAGCATCACATCATATACCGCTTTGGCTTTCCACGAAGGATCATTTATGACAATGGTCCACAGTTCACAAGTCATGCATTCTACCCGTCCTGTGACAAAAACTGGATTCAGAATGTGGCTTCGACTGCCTATAACCCAGCAGAAAATAGGTTGGCTGAGGCATTCAATAAAATCATTATCAAGCTTCTCAAGAAGTTCGTATCATCTAACAACCGCGACTAGAACGAGAAGCTAGGTGAATGTCTCTGGGCCTACCGTATAATGGTCCGGGCAGCTATAGGAGGTACATTATTCTCTTTGGTGTACGAAAGCGAAGTGGTCCTCCCCCTCAAGATCCAAATCCCTTTACTCTGAGTGGCTCTCTCCAATCAGCTAACCGTGGATGATAACCATCGTCGACGACTACAAGTGTTGGAAGCACTCGACGAAAAATGACTCTTAGCTTAGTAGCGCATTAAGTTGTACCAGACGCGTCTCTCTGGAGACTTCAACAAGCAGGTCAAGGAGAGAACGTTCCAAGTGGACGATCTTGTCTTGACAATAAGAAGACTGATGGTTATGACCCACAAGACAGCCGACAAATTCTAGCCTAAATGGGAGGGCCCGTTCATCGTGGAGTCCATATTCTCCAATGGCGCCTACCAGTTAACAAAATCCAGTGACGACTTGCTCATGATGCCTATCAATGACAAGTTCCTAAAAAAGTACTGCATCTAAACTTGACTTGTATTCCCCTTATCACCAGCGGGATAACCCAAATGTACATCTCTACACTCTTGGTTCTTCACCCCCAGCAAGTGCCTATGTGCAACTTTTTCTCCTTCTTTGTAAATTCCTGTAAAAGCCACCATCTGTATCCAGGAGTCCTGGATATGCAACAGAGGATGGATCCTTAAAGTATTCCCAGCAGAGCAGTCCTCAGGTCCACTCGCACACTCCCGCAGTGACCATACAAAAACCAATTTTGTTAGACGCTAGCCATGTTCATATTACCTCTGAGCTATCGTCCTCTCTATCTCCCCAATGGAGCAATTCTCAGGTCTATCTTCATGTTCGGATAGACTACACTCAGCAAATCACTCCTCAGTGAGTTTTTTGGACATCGGTTCACGTCCATATTACCTCTGAACTATCATCCTAACATTTCTCTCTGGCTGAGTTTGCCATGTCCATATTACCTCTGAGCAAATCTTTCGAATTTTGGCTATCGATTATCACGTCCATATCATCTCTGATATCATTTATCCTTTTTACTTATCACCCGTACTCACCAAGGTACACCAGCGGTGTTAAGTCCATAAAAACTGTCACGTCCATATCACCTCTGGCAGGACTTATTCCAAAATCTATTATTTGCACTAATATGCGCAAAAAGTAATGGATCGACAAAACTTATCATGTCCATATTACCTTTGATAGGGATTATTTTTGAACTTATTACTTTTACTCAACGTGAGCAACAAATAATAAGTCCACTAAAAAAATCCCCCAGTGGGATGTCCACAACAACTGCAAAGTTATACTACGTCCATATTTCCTCTAGTACATGACCCAGAAAGTCCACACGCAGGGATACAACAAAATTAAAAGTTTTTATTTTCTCTACATAAAGGAAACTAAGAGCAAAACACAAATTCTAAGAGGAGATAGAAACCTCCAGATTATTTATATACATCGCAAGGGCATAAAAAACACAAGCGTCCGAAGATGCAAACAACTGACGTGAGGCATCTACGCTGGTCTGCTCCACCTGTCCCTTCAAGGAGACAGGTAATCCATCCGACGAAGAGCCAAGAAGTTCCTGAAAAATGTCCGCCTTAGGCACCCGAGCAGCGGATGCTCCTGTCACCCCCATTTTTCCAAATGAGGGTATTTTGAATATCTATTTATTTTTAATGATTAACAATTATTATAGTGCTATTTAACTTAATTGTGTTTGTATTATTTATTTATAGTTAGTAGGCTAGCCTATTATTTAGACTTGATCCTAGTGGACCAATTAGATTTGTCATGATAATTTGAACCCAATATTTTGGGCTATGCCCATAGACTTAACCCTCTTCATTAGTTAAAGGATTAGAATTAACTATTCATTAGAATAGAAGCTTCATATTTATCCCTTCCTAATTAGAGACCTACTTGACAACTAGTAGAGACAATTTAGTTATTATGAGATTGCTTGGGGAAGGAGGCAATGGCCGGCCAAATAGGTGGGAGAGTCTCTCTCTCTCTCTCTTCATTTCTTTTCACCTTTATTTTAGATCCCCAATTGTGTTCTTCCCCAAATTGACTGATTCCTCTACCAAATTCCCTTAATTCACTTTTATTTTCTCATATTTTCCTATCAATCAAGAAGCATCAGAGCTATAAATTGTAAGGAGCACTTGGAGGAGGAGGATTTGCTAAGAGCTCGTGTCTGGATCGTGTCCATTATGCTTTTCATTGGGAATCTATCTCCCAATAGATAAATTTTGAATCTACCCCTTAATATAGACTATAATTCATGCATCTAACCATTAGGAATCACCCTTGGCTTAGGGCTACTCATAGGATCAAGATTTGGTTCCATATGACTTATATTGTGAAAGTTACATGATGATTTGAGTCCAAATAGGAAAAATTATAAGATTGACACATCAATTATGTGTTATGAGACCAATTATATCTAATTAGACTTAGATTGGGGTTATGGGACTAGGTATGTGTCCACAAATATTTACAAGTAGGACGTATCATGGTATTTTATGATACGGTGTGATACATGGCTCATTTTTTGTGTGATTTGTGTTAATGCCTTTTAATTTTCCTTTGTAGCAAGTTTTTTTAGTTGTATTATGATGTTTATGATATCTACGTATGGGTAATATGGAGAATTAGTAAGTTTTGACATTTGTTTAAGTATGTATCATAGTGTACCATATAGTGCATGACACATGTTTGGTTTAATATATAGTGAATGTGTGATATGGATGTGGTATTGTGTCTGTGAAGGGGAGGTATATTCAGAAACCTACTGCTATTACTTGTGTTGTATATATCATGATTAAGAGTTATGTAAGAGTGTGGTGAGTGTTGGTGTGGCATAGGTGAATCAGTTAGTAGGTGTGCTGTGTGTGTGTGCAGGGTCAAGTTGATACTGTGGCAATATGCTCATTTAGTATGCAGTGTCTTCACTGTGTGTGTGTACAATAAGGATTGTCATGAACTGGGTGTAAGTGGTTGTGTGTATGACTGAACCTTGGTGTATCTAGTAATGGAGAATATGGGGTTTAGAAGTATCAGCCATCAGATAACAACTCAGTTGTTATCAGTTAAGGAACTAATATGTAATGTCTTAAGTATAAGAGCTTGAGAGGCATGATCCAGTAGCAGTCAACATATTAATGTGTGATAAAGTTTTGGTTGTGAACTTGGGGATTTCCTTGGCTTACAGCTGCAGTACTCGAGATATTGCCATTTGAAGAAACAAGCATTTAAGCTTGTGTTCAGTGGACTGATCACAAGGAGGGAGCAGTTGGGTTAGGCCTAGGCAGTGATGTTGGGTAGTGGTGGGTTGATGTTGCTTTTAGACTTTGAGGGAAGAGAGAGTGCCAGGTTTTAGCAGCAACACTGTGTTCAGTTAGAACAAATAGAAGAGAAAAGGGTTAAAGTTATAACAGATGTGTAGTAACTGAAAACCAGGCAGTAGCAACTGCAACTATATGAGGTATCAATCAGTTAAGGAGGGGTGTAGATTAGTTACCTTGGTTTAATTGAATTTAAGGGGAAATGGTACCATGAGTATCAGGTTAGTATTAGGCTTGGGATGCTGTGGGGATTATTAGACAGTTATATAGTATTGAATGTTAGTTATCAGTGAGAGGTTAGTAATTGTTAGTGTAACAGTTAGTTAGTTATATATACATGTTAGTACATTCTTTGATGTCAGTTAATATATATACTTACTAATATCTGTAATAAGGTATTGGTGATACCTGTAGGTAATGGGTAGACAAGGTATTAGATAGATATCCAAGTGTTGAGGTTATATTAGATATATTGGTATTATATGTTATTAGTATCAGTGAGTAGGTAACTGTATATATATATATATATACATATATATATATATATATATATATATATATATATATATATATATATATCAAGTATTTTGATATCTTAATAGCATTAGATAGCAGAGTAATACCTTAGGGTAATAACTTAGAAACCAAGTGTGACCTAGTATGGACCTAGAAAATCACATTTGGTGCATTTTAGCAAATTTATCACTTTATTACACCCAAGTAACTTGATTTTCCTATATAGGATTGTGTGACACCAACTCGGACACCGAGTTAACTCTTTTGCTCCGGACCAGAGGCGAGTACATCTCTCTGATAGTTTTTATTTTATGATATATATATATATATATATATATATATATATATATATATATATATATATATATATATATATATATATATATATATATATATATATATATATCACTTGTTCTAGAACTAATATACCTGATTCTGACACATTGTTACACGGACTGGTATTATATAGATCTTGTCAGGAGATTTTATTCCCTTACCGTATTCAGCGGGTACTCCTTACACATGTATTTTATCGTGTGCATCGGCTATTATTTCATGTGATTCTTGTGTATCCACTATTTCGTGTGCTAGTGTGACTATATCGTATTCATATGTATAACGTGTCATGATTGGATCCATGGGTATTGGTTGGGGAGGGTGTCACGCCCCAGTCCCAAAATATCGAGGGACCGGATGCGTGATAATGGCCAGCAGCACGCTCCGATGGACAAACCCAATTTAATGGATCCATCGGGACATACTTAAGCTGCATATAATAGTCAGGGTTTACTAATATATCAAAACTAATCTCATCCACAGAATAATATAACAAAGTCAACATAAGGAAAATAAAACATCAACAATAACATCAAATCACAAGTAATGTAATCGGGGAACAACCCGATAATCAAGTCTGATATAATTGTTCTTTAAACAAGAAAGTAAATAACATCACTGACTGAGTATGGAAGAACATATACTCAGAAAATCTATGGCAATCACCTAGTTCTCGGTTCCTGGTTCTGCTCCAATACCTGCTCCTGAACCTGCTTCTGCTCCTGCTAAAACACCTATCCTGTAAACCTCCGAGTGGATCTCCTCTGCTAAACCTGGGGACATAATCCGGATCCAGGTCCTCAGGGGACATAGCAAGGTACAAGAAAGCTCAAGCCAAAATAAATGCAGTGCAGAAAATAAATGAGTAAACAGGAAATACTAAATAACCAGCTACGTGAAATGCAAGATGAGAGCATCACTAAAACTCAGGCTGAAACTACTACAAGCTCTGTGTCGGGGAGCCGGTAGCAGTAATAACAAGTAGTGGGCCAAGCTCGGGCTTAGAGTCTTGAGCACCGCAATAATAGGGGTTATATATATATATGATCAGCCTATAGCCTGTGTGTCTCTCCCCACCCAATGTAATCACACGTCTCATGTCCATGACACGCAAGATCAAGACTAATGCAGCAAGTCATAATATGATCTAATAATATAATATCTATGTCAAACCTGCATCCTACACAGAATCACCATGAATATCTCAGGAAGATTCTGTTATCATGTAAAGTGTCAAGTGTCCTGGGTATACGTACTTGAAAATGCAAGTACGAGAATACAAAGGGTTTCGGTATCCATTTCTATTTGACTTTACACAATCCGTGTACGGTGTTGGCACCCGACTATAATCGGACGCTAAGTAAGTCACCCGATCCTAGGTTACGTATGTACAATAATTTTAAATAAGTCAAAGAATATGTAACAAAGACTGCAAGTTGGCAAGGTACACTTGCCTGAGGTTCCAGCTCCAATTGCGGCTCTGACTTCAATGAAATTTGTAGGCAGTACTCCGGTTGCTGAAACAAACATCACCATCAGATCTAGAAAATATAAATCAGCTAGAAATGCCTGTCCTTGAGTCCAATTTAGAGACAAGGGCAAAAATGACATTTCGGGACAAAACGGGGTCCAATTGTGGCCCACTTTGCACCAAAAAATATGTTAGGGTCAAAAGTCTCCAAAACAGTCCAACTTAGTGTCAACAGGTCAGGAACGATGATACAAACCCAACGGAACTTCCAGAATTAGATTCCGATGAGCCGTTCTCAAAATCGCCCGTCGAGTGGAGCCTGTGGGGCCCACGACACGCGATTTTGTCAACGTTCTCAGAATCGAACCAAACTTGGCCCACAGGACCAACGTATTGCTACGAGTCCGATAGCACAAGTTTCGTCTCGATTCGACGTGTGTACACTAAGTTACAGCGAGAATCAGAAAGGTCGGATACGGGGCGTTGTCCGCGGATACGCACTGATTCCGGTGTGCACGCACATCTGAATCAGCTTCTGCAAAATCCTGCACGTCCGTATCAATGACACGCACGTATCTGTGAAGACCGCACGCGACCAAGTCGTCCCGTTTGGCGGGGCGTACTCGGTTCCGGGGTAAAACAGGGCGTTGGTTTTCCTGTTTTTGGATCGCAGTTCGCGATCACCACAGGACGCGATGCCCCGTGCGGTTTGCACGGGCACTGAGGGGGTCACGCAGGGGTCACGATGCAAAAGACGGAATAGAAATCAGAGCTACGAGAAGGAAATTACGAGTACCTGAACAGGGCTCCGGAAAACTACAAATTCTCGTGTCCGTCTCGTGTCCTGACCGTGTCCGTGTCTGGCTGCGAGTACTGTGTCTGCCTAGGGTAGCTGTGTCCGGCCGCTGGGAGTGGGTGTTCGGTCAGCGGAGGTCGGCTCACTGGAGGCGGCTCAGGCGGGGGCTCTCGGCGGAGGAGGGGAAGGAGCTGGAGGCGAGTCCGAGCGGAGGGAGGAGGTCCTGGAGGAGGTGGGTGGCCGGAGTCGAGCTCCGTGGGGCTGGGCAGAGGCTAGGGCACTGCGGGAGGCGGGGACAGCGCTGGAGGTAGGCGAGGTGGCTGAGAGCCGGAGGTGGCTGAGGAGAGGGGGAGCTGGGCGGAGGTGACCGGCGGAGGAGAGGGTTAGGGTTTGGCTGGGGCGGCTTATATAGGAGAGATGGGGAGAGGAATCGGCGGCCGGCGAGGGTTAGGGTTTGGCCGGAGCGGAGAGGTCGCCGATTACGGGGAGAAGAAGAGGAAGAGATAGCCGGCGACGGCGGGTGTTTTCGGCGGCGGGGAGGGGAACCGTCGGGTTCAGAGCGGTTGGGGGAGAAAGGAGATGCGGGTCGGGCGGTCGGGTTTCGGGTCGGGTCCTAGCGGATCCGGCCCGATCAGAAACTAAGGCGGGTCGGGTTTGGGTTAATGGGTCGGGTCTGGGTTAGACCCGGATCTGACCCAATAAGGATTGGGTTTGGTTTATTTAATAAACCCGGTCCAGTTTGGTTCAATTTGGTTTGGTTCGGTTTCTTTAATAAAAACCCGGTTTATTTAGGGTTCAATTTGATTTAATTTTAAAATAGTTTTTAGGACTTTAAAAATACATCCGGGGTCCAATAAATTCTCGAAAAATTATCCTATGTCTGAATTTTCATTTTACACCATAAAATATTATTTTTATAATATTTAAATAGTATTTAACCTCAATTAAAAATCATTTAATTATTAAAATACCTTAGTTTAATTAGAGAAAAATTCCAGAAAATACAGTTAATTGAGGAAATTCCAAATTAAAAATCCTTGAAAATCAGGGGGTTTACAGAGGAGGAGTAGAAGTTGGTTATGTGATCAAGCCCTATTTATCTTATGTGTATGTCGATTATATACCTCACGTATAATCAAGTTACCCTACTTACCTCATGTGCAACCTAAATCGATCATATAACAAACTTGTGCTCTAAACCACATAGCTAGTATTCCAGTTTCTCTACTTGAAGTTATTTTTATATTGCCAGTATTTATCTTTCCAGTTCATGTTATACTTATCTGCCTGTTCCAGCTATATTTTTATTTCTAGTTACTTGTGCATCTTATATTCTTTCTATTGCTTATCATATATTCTCTAGCATGTATTTGAAACTGCTTGCAGAGTTTTGTACTTCGCTCTAATACTGGTTGGATATATTTTTCAGATGATTGGCTAGAGGAGCTGTGTCCCACTTATTACGGGCCGTAGGACGACGATTCCCTAGATGATACTCCCCTAGACTAGGAGGACTTGGTGCTAGTGATCGAGGAGGCTTAGACATTATTTTTGCTATTGTGTTAGTCTCATTATTAGACTTTTGGCATGTATATATTATTTGAGACTTACATTGTACTTAGATTAGTGGTTTTGGACTTGTGATATTTTGTGTCTCCTTATTTCTCCATTCTATTCCATATCGTGCTTTTATCATCCTCTAGTTTTATATTGTGAATGAGTATTGGTTAGCATTTATCATATATCATATTGTTCCTCCATTTAGAGTTAAGATATCATTAACAGGTATATTATATTTATTGTGTGAAAATTTAGATAGTATTGATGATCTAGACAGCGTTCTACCGTCGATACTGCGACGTAGGCTGGACGTACCTACGTAATTGTACCCTTACACCGGGTGCGGGTCGTAACATATTTTTGTGGTTGTCCATACAGGTCAAGGTAGTAGTACTCAGACTTAGAGTATTACTATAAGCCTCTATAGGATATAGGACTTAGGATCTAGGATGAGAGTATACTCAATCACAACTAGGATATATTTCTAATTTATCGATTTTACAATCTTTATCATTCTGAATATTGATTTCTTCGAAATATTACTGTCCATCTTGATGATATCATATCTTGCGCAATATTGACTTCATTGTTTTAATCTATCTTCAGGCTGCCTTCGAAGATCATATTCATTTGCTCGGGAGCAGCGGCAGCTTCCTCATCTACTTTTCGGCCTGTTGCGGAGAGGGCAGCAGCTATTACTGCTTCTTCTCCAGTTAAGAGGGTCGTCTCACCGGTCCAGGTGGGGGTTTTAGCAGCAACCTTTGGGGGGTGCTCCTCCTCCAGTTCCAAGGACAGTTCCAGCTATTTCTAAGGGACTTCCTCCATCGCCTCCAGTACCAGTAGATGCTACGCAGTTATTCGCACTTTTCAGAGAAATGATAGAGGCCCAGAGGGCCCAGGCTGAGCCATAGTACTGGCAGTCCAACGTGATTAGACAAGGCATTGAGAATACCCGCCAGGTGGCTATTGCAGTAGTTCAAAGAGGGAATCCTTTGCAGCACCAGAATGCACAGCCCAGGCCGGGCAACATACAAGACTTCAAGAAGTTGGATCCCCGCAACTTCCAGGAGACAGAGGGTATTATGTATGAAAATAATTGGCTTGAGCATATCGATCGCGTCATGAGCCTATCCCTCATAGCAGAGGATGTGAAGGTGGAGGCGGCAGGGTTGCAGATGTCAGACATTGCTAGTACCTGGTTCCGGAATAAGCCACAGATGATCGATCCGGGATTGACATGGGAGGACTTCAAGGAATTGTTTAGGAAGAAGTTCTTTCCACCTGTAGAGAGACTATACTTGGAGAGACAGTTCTAGAACCTTCATCAGGGAAATATGTCGGTCGAGGAGTATGCCGCAAAGTTTGGCAGATTGGGCTAATATGCTGCGTACATGGTGCAGGAGCCTGAGATTCGGGCAAGTCGATTCAGAGACGGCATAAACTGGGAAGTGAAGGCTCTTATTTTCTCGAGATATGAGAGATACACATCTATTTTGAAGGAGGCTCGCAAGGTCGAGAGAGACATGAGTTTGAGGCCCAAGAGGGACCGAGAGATCTTTTGTGGCAGCAGCAGTACGGCCCAGCCAAGCGACCCTATTTCCAACAACAGAGATAACAATTTTCTGCACCGATTGGAGCACTAGTACAACAAGCACACCAGATGCAGAGACCAGCTCAGCCGGCTCCTACTTGCCATTTCTGCAAGAAATTAGGGCATGGGTGGGATATTTGCAGAAAAAAGGCTGGGCCAGTGTTTGTTTTGTGGCTCAGTAGACTACCAGATGAAGGATTGTCCCAGGACTTTAGCTCGATCATCTCAGGACAGATCTCCAGTTCAGAGAGCACCCACGAGGCCACCTACGGGTCAGCAGAGAGGACCTTCATTGCAGACACAACAACAGAGGTTTGTACAACACCAGTAACAGTAGAGATGTGCATAGCAAAGGTGAGCTTTCACTTTAACCGTTGAGGAGGTCGAACCAGTCGGAGATATCATATCAGGTTGAGTTCTTCTCGATTCTTTTCCAGCTTATGATTTATTTGATTTCGGTGCTTCCTATAGTTTTATATCTGTATCTTTTGCTCTTAAGCATAGTTTAGAGACTGAACCTTTGGCTAGGACTTGCAAGATCACGACTAGGGATGGCATTATCCTAGTAAGTGATATTTGCAAGGATTGAAAAGTTATACTGGGAGGCCGGGAGTTGAGTGCGTGCTTACTCGTAATGCTACTTCTGAGCTACGACTTAGTACTCGGGATAGATTGGTTGAGTAGGCACCATGTTAGTATCGATTATCGTAGAGGCAGGATATTATTTTGGCCGCCAGGAGAGCCAGAGTTTGAGATCGCCAGAGGAGCAGTGGACTAGAGCGAGGGTGCTACATATGGAGCCATGGTGGAAGAGAAGGAACGGTCACATCCGTTGATAGCATAGTTCCTGGATGTCCTTCCGGAGGAGTTACCGGGCTTAGCGCCAGAAAGAGATATGGAGTTCTCTGTACCAGGTGCAGAGCCAATATCACAACATGTCTATATGGTGAACAACAGTGAACTGGCAGAGTTGAAGAAGCAAGTGGATGGGTTGCAGGATAAGGGTTTTATCATATCCAGTTCATCACCATGGGGTACTTCTGTCATACCCCAGTCCCAAAATACGTAGGACTAGGAACACGTAAGCATGTCAGTCGTATGTATATGGAGACTCCAATATATGGAAACCATAACACATACGTACGCTGTATTATGAACAATAATTCACAAGTGGTATATATCTATCACAAGTCACATGGCATAACTAAATCTCATCCACAGAAATTAAAAAGAATAAATAGCTAATCGACTATATAACTGAATCTAGTATAAGATGCTTGATAAGAACAAGTAGTTGGGTGGAGACAAATCTACAACCAAACTAGAATATAAAAGTAACCACAATAATAATATCAACTAATGAACAATAAAACTCGAAGAGAAGACCTCCTCGAAATATAAGTAGCAAGTCCGGATCTGCGCTCCTGCTAAGTCATGAATATCTACACTTGGAAAGGGACCAAGTCCTCAGAGGGACATAACAATATACATAGAAACATGCCAATAAGGTACTGAAAATAAATATCCAATGGGTCGCCTAACCGTCTATGTGAATGTATTTTTGAGAACAACTTTCCAACAAGTGGGCTATCTGGCCATAAATGGGATTGGCATGATTCTCTCGGAGAATTAGAGGCCTACAAAACATGTCATCTTTTGAACGACAGAGGCCGCCAGGTAATATAGGGGTCATTACGACCGCGCATCTCCGGCGGAGCGTACGGGTTACAAAAAGGAAAGTGCAAATGAGCCCAAATGCCTTACTTGTTGTTCTTCCCACCCCATGCTCTAAGCATGTCATATCCATGACACGATAATACCTCTAATAACTGTCAAGTCTCCTAGCATGCAAATTCTAACAGCAGTTATTCTCTATCGCACGTCCCATACGTACAGGTGGCCAAACCCGTCAAGCAAGTCCGTGTCCTATATGAGACTCACACTCGTATAATAGATGTGTCACGGCTAATGAAACCTAATGATGTCTCCAAATTATGTGGTGGTCTCGTAAAACTAGGTCGATATGCATAATATATAATAAAGATAAAATACGATGCCACCGTCGTTGCACCCAAGTTATCCTTGGACGCGCAGTTTATATAGCAGTTAAAATATATGAACTAAATAACATAATTAAAATACATGCACCATATAAAATATAAATCTCAGTACAATGGTAAGGTATACTTGCATGGCAAGAAAGCTGCGTAGTACCAATAACCTACTCCTGAAGTCTCACAGAATAATCCAAGGGTCCTCGGGGTGCACGCATAGGGCACGAGGATCGAGGGTGACTGCTGCAGGTCATCTTCGGCGAAGGTGAAGGGTCCACGATGACGATGATGATGGTGATGATGATGACAAGGGTGATGATTGGTGATGACGATTGAGGTGATAGTGATGATGATTAAGGTAATGATGATGAGGAGGATTAAGGTGATGGTTATGATGATTAAGGTGATGATTGGTGATGATAATTATGTTAATGATGATTATAATAGAGGTGGTGATGAAGAACCGCGATGGTGAAGACCAGGGATGGCCGAGGCTGTTGGAGTCCGGCGGGGAGTGGCGGTTCAGGCGGTCGGGGATGAAGTCTCAGGTGCTCAGGCAGAGGAAGATGATTGCTCATCGTGGATGTCCGGGGTTCGGCGGCGCTGTCGGGTCTGCTCCGACGGGCTCAACAATAGGGAAGGGAAGGAGATGGGTCGAAGGGAAGGCCGGGATGGCTGTGATCGTCGGTTCAGCGGGGTGACGGGCTGCTCGATCAGGGGATGAGGGTGGAGAATGGTGGCGATCGGGTTTGGAGTCAGGCGGAGGTTCAACTCTGGTCTACGGGATCTAAGGCTATGGGAAGGAGATGGGAGTGGAGATGGTGGCAGCACTGGTGGTGGCTCATCGAGGTCGGGGTGTTCCCAGGCGGAGGGGAGATGGTCGGAGAAGAGCGGTGAGGGAGGTCGAGGAGGATGGATGTCCAGTGAGTTGGCTCCGGCGAGGGTTGAGTGGGGAAGAGGATGGCTTTGAGGTCGGGGTTGGCCAGGTGAGCGGCGGAGCTGCTCCGGCGTTGCTGCACAGAGAAGGGTGGAGGAGGTGAACAGGAGTTGGGGATGGTGATGATGATGATGATGTCGGCTAGGTTAGCATAGGGTTTTATGATGAATGCAATAAAAAAAGGAAAAAGTTATATTTATATATGTGGGGAATAGGGTTGGGGGTTGACCTAGGTAGTTGGGTTTGTCAACATCCTATTTGGGATGGGCTTGACTTCACATAGAGATGTTTGGAAGGCTAGGATTGCATGATTTCAAATATATGGCTAGGAATTGATGAGGGGTGATGTTGAGTGCTACACACTCCAAAAATCATGGGGAAAATTCACATGAAGGCAAAAATGGGTTTCTTTATGTGTTGTGTCTAATGGTGTGGACACCTTAATGCACTTTTGCAATAAAGTCTCCAACAATTAGAAAATTACACAAAGATGAAAATTGGATTAAATTAATTAAAATTAATATAATTGGTGTTCTAAAATTAATTAGAAGTACATAGGGCTAAAATTAGGTGGGACACAAGTGTCATGGACGTAGAGGGCTCAGAATAGAATATTATCATAAATTGGGTTGTACAAAATGGGTCAAGATTGTGTCTCCAATTTCGATTGGAATGCACAAGGATACAAAGTTGAATTTATTTAGAATTAAATATAAACGTCTACGATGAATATTGTGCGACTAAAATGTAGCACAAGAGAGCATAATTATAAGTTACGCAAAGGTCAGAATAGATGACTGGCACATCTAGGACAATGATGTAAAATTTATAGGAAGGCAATGGCTAGTGAGGTGCCCTAATTATCGAAGCAACGGTAAGGTGCACTAAGTGATATAAATATTATAAAATTATCCAAAACATAATGTTCTATTTCTAATTGGATTCAAACTAACCCTAGTCTCTCTGTCTAAGCTAAGTAGGCCTAAATTTGGTTGAGGGGGTTTACAACTTCGGTATTATTTATAGCAAAGAATGATGGGTTGGTATGCATGTGTATCGACTACATGGCTCTTAACAACCTCACTATCAAGAACAAATACCTGTTACCGCGGATTGATTATTTGTTTGATCAGCTAAGCGGAGCGAATGTATTCTCCAAGATAGACTTGAGGTCAGGGTACCACCAGGTGAAAGTGAAGAAGGAAGATATTCCGAAGACAGCTTTCAGAACTCGGTATGAGTAGTTTGAGTTCTTGGTGATGCCGTTTGGGTTGACTAATTCCCCGTCAGTATTCATGAACCTGATGAATAAGGTATTTTATCAGTACCTGGATCAGTTTGATATGGTTTTTATTGATAATAAATTAATATATTCAAAGACCCCGAAGGAGGATGAGAAGCACCTGAGGATAGTTCTAGAGAATCCGAGGAAGGAGAAGCTGTTTGGCAAGCTTTCGAAGTGTGAGTTCTTCCTTGATAAGGTTGAATTCCTCGGGCATGTGATTACAGGAGACGGGATCTCAGTGTACCCAAAGAAGATTTTAGCAGTTGAGTCGTGGTCTGCCCTAAGTTCAGTGGCAGAGATTATGAGCTTTCTTGGATTAGCAAGCTATTATCGAAGATTTTTTCAGGACTTCTCTAGGATTGCAGAGCCGATGACTAGGCTGACCCGAAAGGACGTAGAGTTCATCTGGATAGTGGAGTCTCAGGTCGCCTTTGAAGAGCTAAAGAAGGGGTTGACTACAGCTCCATTATTGACATTGCCATCGGGGACAGAAGGATTTTCCATATACAGTGATGCTTCGGATAAGGGTTTGGGATGTGTGTTACAGAAGGACGGAAAAGGTGATTGCCTATGCTTCCAGGAAATTATGCCCATATGAGAAGAATTATCCTACCCATGACTTGGAGTTGGCAGCGGTTATCTTTGCTCTAAATCTGTAAAAATACTACTTGTATAGAGAGCGTATAGAGATTTTTACAGACCATAAGAGATTGAAGTATGTGTTTACACAGAAAGAGCTCAACATAAGGCAGCGACGATGGTTTGAGTTGATGAAGGACTTCAATATTTTCTTACAGTACCATCCAGGTAAGGCCAACGTAGTCACTGATGTCTTGAGCAGGTATCTAGTGGCTATGTACTTGATAAGGTACAGACACTTATTGGCCGATCTTGATAGCTTGGGTATTAAGGTGTTAGTTTCTGGAGTTGCGGCACAAATATGGAGATTGCAGATACAGTCAGAATTGATGGACCGGATCAGAGAAGCACAGTTCGATGATGAGTCTCTGAGGAGTATTAGAGCGCAAGATCAAATAAGATTAGTATAGGACTTCAGTATTGCAGAAGATGGATCATTGCGGCACGGTACCAGATTGTGTGTGCCAAGTGGAGCGTTACGTGAAGAGGTCCTTGAGGAGACGTATCGATCTCAGTACTCTATGCATCAAGGTGCCAACAAGATGTGTAGAGACATGAGAGAGCATGTTTGGTGGTATGGTATGAAGCGGGAGGTAGGAAGCTTCGTATCCAGATGCTTGGTATGTCAGCAGGTAAAGACGGAAAGATAGAGGCCATGTGGATTGCTTCAGCCTTTACCCATTTCAGGGTGGAAGTAGGAGCATGTGATGTCACGCTCCAGTCCCAAAATACGTAGGACTAGGACACGTAGGCATGCCAGCCATATATATATGGCAACTCCAATATATGGATACCATATACACACGTACGCTGTAATATGAATAAAACTCACATGTGGTATCTATATTATCACAAGTCACAGAAGTACTAATCTCATCCACACAACAAGTCACAGAAAGGAAATAACTAAACTAGAATAAAGAGTCTGAATAATCCAACAATGATAGTCGGGTGGAGAGAAATCCACTACCAATGACTATATCAACTAAAAATGAGAGAGGAGTAAAATGACCAATATAAAATAAGGTGATGATATAAGAGTGTCAGCTAAAGTATCCATCGCTAGAGCTAATCAATGATGCTTAGTGGGTAAGGTTTCCTCGGCATAAAGTAATGCGTCAGGTCCGGGTCCGTACTCCTACGGATACTCATGATCGTCTATACCTGGCAAGGGACCAGGTCCTCAGAGGGACGTAACAAGATACATAGAAGCAAGCCAATTGAATACAGTAAACACACATAATGTTTGAAAATATATAAGTACGTTGTACAAGATAATCTATATGAATGCAAATGAGGACAACTTTTTGACGTATGGGCAAGGGTAGGCTACTCGATCTAAATCTCACAACTCACACTCATGTCAGGAACATCATCAGCCGTCATACCGCGGGGGTAGCGACCATCATGACTCCATCAGTCGACCTACCGCGAGGGTAGCGACCATCGGATACGACTACCATAGTGCGTGCTAGGTACTACGGTTTACCAGAGTGGTTAAAGCCCATATGCCTACTGATTATCCTCTTATGATACTAAGTGTCATGTGTGTGTCAACATATCTAATATATAGTAATGACTGAACGAAACTACACATGCAATGAATATACAAAAATATAAATAGCATACAAAGTACTGTAAATAATTTGGCAAGGTATACTTGCCTGGAAAGAAGCTGCGTAGTCCCAATATTCTGCTTCGGAAGTCGCACAGAACAATCCAATAGATCTTCAGGGTTAGCGTGCACAGGCACGGGAATCGGGGGTGACTGCTACAGGTTATCTTCGGCGAGGGTAACGGGTCCACGATGACGATAACGATATCGATGTTGAGGATGATGACTAGGGTAATGATGTTAATTAGGGTTAAGGTGATAATGATTACAATGGTGATGATGATAGTTATGATGATAGAAATGATGATAATGGTGATGACGTGGATGATGATGGGGTGATGGTGACGATGAGGATGAGATGATTGGGATGATGGTGATGACGAGGATGATGATGGAGATGATGATGTTAATGGGGATGATGATGATAATGGAAATGGTGGTGGTGGTGATAATGGATGATGGTGATGATAGTTACTTCTCCGGCCAGGGGAAGGTCTGGCCAAGAAGGAGGAGGACAGTGGTCGAGGAGGAGGAGTTCAGGAAGGAGGAGTCGAGTCAAAGCTCCGACGAGGCTGCTCGGTGCTCAGGCGAAGGACGGAAGGAGAGGACAGGGAATGGTGGTGGTCGTGCTGGTGGTGTGGTGGTGTTGGTACTGCCGGCGATGAGCAGCAGCGGAGGTCAGGCTGAGAAGGAGGAAGAGGGAACAGGGATAGTGCTGTTAATGGTGATGGTAGTGAATGGAGATGGAGGTCAAGGCCGGCGGAGCACAGCGGCTCGGGGTCGCTCGTGCAGTCGCGCTGGGTGAAGATGGCAGTAGGCGGTTCGACTCTGGCGTAGGCGGAGATGGCGAGTGGGGATATCGTATGGAGGAGAATGGAAGAGGTCAGGGAGATGAAGAAGACGACGAGGGAGAGGGGGACTCGGGGATGATCGGCTCCGGCGTGGTCTGACCGGGGCTCGACGAGAGGAGGATGACAGGGAGCAGGGAGGAGGAGCTCAGGGGTGGTGATGGCGGTTTACGGTTCAGGTGATGGTGGATAGAGGCGGTGGCTGCTGGCGGTGTACAGCGGGGTTCAGCGAGGGTGGACGTCGAGGAGAGTCGAGGGCGGTGGAGAGGAGACGGTGGGCAGTGGTGGAGGCCGGTGCTAATGGTGGTGGTGATGGGGAAGTCCGGTGAGGAGGAGGTTGATGAGATAAGGTCGGTGCGGCATGCAGGCGTTCTCAGGCGGGGGCGGATGGCAGTGGCTCAGGTAGACTAGCCGAAGGAGGGAACTGCTTCGACGGTCGTGAGGAAGGAGAAGGTGAACAGTAAACGGAGATGGGTATTTCGGCTAGGTATTGTTTTGGGTGTTGTGTTGAAAAAGTAAAGGGAAAAATTGTATTATATATACATATAGAATTTAGGTTTGGGGTTGACCTAGGTAGGTGGGCTTGGTCAACATCCTCTTGGGGTTGGGCCTTGGCCTCATAAGGGGATATTTGGACGGCTATAATTGCATTGTTTAAAATGCAAGGCTAGGTTTAAATGAGGGGACGATATTGCATTGCACATTCCAAAAATTATAAAAAAAATTCATGTGAAGGAAAAAATAGGTTTCTTCATGTATTGTCCAATGGTGTGGACACCTTAATGCATTTTTGCATAAAAATGTCCAACAATTGGGAAAATGCACAAAGATGGAAATTAGATTAAATTAATTATAATTAATGCGCAAGGTATTCTTGAATTAATTAGAAATATATGGGGATAAAATTAGGTGGGACACAAGTGTCATGGACGTAGAGGGCTCAGAGTAGAATATTATCATAATTTGGGTTGCACAGAACGGGTCAAGATTGTGTCTCCAATTTTGATTGGAACACACAAGGATACGAAGTTTAAATTTATTTAGAATTAAATATGAACGTCTACGATGAATATTGTGCGACTAAAATTTAGCACAAGATAGTATAATTATAAGTTACACAAAGGTCAGAATAGAAGGCGGTCATGTCTAGGGCAAGAGTATGAAATTTGTAGAAAGGTAATGGCTAGTGTAGTGCTCCAATTATCGAAACAACGGTAAAGAGCGCTAAGTGATATAAATATTATAAAATTAAATAAAATACCATGTTCTATTTCTATTTGGGTTCAAACTAGCCCTAGTCTCTCTATCTAAGTCAAGTAGGCCTAATTTTGGGTGAGGGAGTTTACAATCTACCCAACCTAAAATAATTTTGTCCTCGAAATTAAAATAAGGCATGGTTTCTCTCTATCTAATCTCACTTGATTACAATCTAAAAGAATTTACCTCAAGTTGACAATACAGTTTCTACCCAACTTAGAATTTACCCATCTATCACCTAAGGCTATACATCTAAGAAAATATTTCTCAAAACATGTTATTCAATTCTTAAAGTTTTAACACCAAACATATCATACATGCTATGCCCTTATTCAATTATAAAAGAGGGTCACCAAGTCATGTGATTAGCCTATGGGGTATATCTAGTACTCTCTGTGTATCAAACTTATACCAAGCACGAGGTTTTGTCTTTCCGAAATAAAGGAAGACGGAAAAACAATAATAAAGAATTCAAGGGGGAGGTAATAGAATGGAAGTATGGAGGTCAAGGCGTTTAAAGAATTCAAATAAGAATTTTTAAGGCAGTTGTGGATTGAAATTCTATTTGGTAATTTTTTATTCGCATGCTCATATCAGTACAGTTATATAACTGATACGATATGCTCAGACATGTCTAGAGGGCAAGTACATTCGTCTAAGAAGCTAAGTCAATTTTATCTCAATCCACATAAGTAGTCATGCTAGGGGCGAACCAAGCGTACTATGGTTGATCAGACCATAATACACTGATTCAAAAATGTATTAGTGTGTATACCCAATAATACATATATCATGATCAAGCTCGATAAAAGAGTAAGCTTGCAAAACTAGGCTATAATAGCAGCATAAGTCAAGGTAGTTCAGAAAATATAAATACGCTGGATTATGATGAAAGAAGGTACAGAAAAATTAATTCAAGTTCACAAGGAAGATAAGACTCTACAGTTGTCATACTAACTCCTTGTCTAAGTTGTTAGTCGACCAAATAGGGGTATGGCCTCTAAGTTCCACTGTCTGGATAAATACTATCTTCTTATGCAAGTCTATAGTTGGTGTCATTCAATTATACTTCATCAATGGGTCAAGAGGCTATGTGATACTATGTTGTGAGGTATACTACCCAACTTAAAACAATTAACTAATATTGTACCGTCTTAAGGATAAAGTAGAAACTCCTATTAGGGTATACAAGAAAAGATATTGGTAATTATTAGGGTATCCTATTATAAAACTCCATAGGTAATTGTCATCTTAGGTCTTAATCATAGTGCTCATAGAACAAAAGGGTTAATATTAAGAATGGAAGGGTTAGGTGGCACAAGTTGAAAGAAAAGGAGAACATAATTAGTCGTCGTACAAATAGCGAGCGCTAAATTTTTAGAGGAACAAGATTGAATTTAAATAGAAAGACTCTAGATAATATCATAGTTTTCTAAGGGGAAGATGGTATGCTAATCTCTGTGTTCGAGACAAGAAACTAGGGAAATATTATTTTATTCCTCTTGGCCTCCTAGGGTACTGTCTGCTAATATCAAGACAAGAATCTAAATTTATGGTTCTTTAATACTATCTCACTTAAAAGTTTGGTTCAGTCCTAATATTTAACCTTGGATTTCTAGTGGTCCCTCAATACTAGGGTCAAACAATTATGATTAAATTTCTAATTAACTCTAGTAGTGTCTATACCACTCTCAAGTCCTCGCTAATTATATTAAGGGATAATGGTGAACCAATCTACAGATAAAGAATGCTAGGGTTCACTAGATATTCTAAACTTAGTGATGTGTCAATACTCTAGTTGTATTCTTAGTAGGTGTATTACCCTAATTATCGTCCTAATAACAGGAATTCCTATTCTAGGAGAAGGCTATACTCAAGAAACTATTAGGAAAGCACATGAATCAAGCATGATACGATCATTTAGATAGAATAGATTGGAAGGAAGATGATTCATAGTCAATTGTGGATGAGATCCTATACTCTAATCCTAATTGCAGGCTTGCTCGGTACAGTAACGTAACCGAGACAATATGCTCTCAACCTGCATGGGCCACCACAAAAACATGTCATGCCCCAGTTCCAAAATACGTAGGACTAGGACACGTAGGCATGTCAGCCGTATGTATATGGCAACTCCAATATATGGATACCATATACACACGTACGCTGTAATATGAATAAAACTCACATGTGGTATCTATATTATCACAAGTCACAGAAGTACTAATCTCATCCACACAACAAGTCACAGAAAGAAAATAACTAAACTAGAATAAAGAGTCTGAATAATCCAACAATGATAGTCGGGTTGAGACAAATCTACTACCAATGACTAAATCAACTAAAAATGAGAAAGAAGAGTAAAATGACCAATATAAAATAAGGTGATGATATAAGAGTGCCAGCTAAAGTATCCATCACTAGAGATAATCAATGATGCTCAGTGGGTAAGGTCTCCTCGGTAGAAAGTAATGCGTCAGGTCCGGGTCCATACTCTTGTGGATACTCTTGATCGTCTATACCTGGCAAGGGACCAGGTCCTCAGAGGGACATAACAAGATACATAGAAGCAAGCCAATTGAATACAGTGAACATGCATAATGTTTGAAAATATATAAGTATGCTGTACAAGATAATCTATATGAATACAAATGAGGACAACTTTTCGACGTATGGACAAGGGTAGGCTACTCGGTCTAAATCTCACAACTCACACACACGTCAGGAACATCATCAACCATCATACCGCGGGAGTAGCGACCATCGTGACACCATCAGCCGACCTACCGCGGGGGTAGCGACCATCGAACATGACTACCATAGTGCATGCTAGGTACTACGATTTACCAGAGTGGTTAAAGCCCATACGCCTACTGATTATCCTCTCATGATACTAAGTGTCATGTGTGTGTCAACATATCTAATATATAGTAATAACTAAACGAAACTACACATGCAATAAATATATAGAAATATAAATAGCATGCAAAGTACTGTAAACAATTTGGCAAGGTATACTTGCCTGGCAAGAAGCTGCGTAGTCCCAATATTCTGCTCCGGAAGTCGCGCAGAACAATCTAATAGATCTTCGGGGTCAGCGTACACAGGCAAGGGAATCGGGGGTGACTGCTGCAGGATATCTTCGACGAGGGTAACAGGTCCACGATGACGATAATAATATCGATATTGAGGATGATGACGAGGGTGATAATGTTGATTAGGGTTAAGGTGATAATGATTACAATGGTGATGATGATAGTAATGATGATGGAAATAATGATAATGGTGATGATGTGGTGATGGTGATGACGAGGATGAGATGATTGGAATGATAGTGATGACGAGGATGATGATGGAGATGATGATGTTAATGGGGATGATGATGATAATAGCAATGGTGGTGGTGATAATAATGGATGATGGTGATGATACTTACTGCTCCGGCCAGGGGGAGGTTCGGCCAAGGAGGAGGAGGACAGTGGTCTAGGAGAAGGAGTTCAGGAAGAAGTAGGAGTCAAGTCGAAGCTCTGGCGAGGCTGCTCGATACTCAGGTGAAGGAGGGAAGGAGAGGACAGGGAATGGTGGTGGTCGTGCTGGTGGTGTTGGTGCTGCCGGCGGTGAGCAGCAGCGGAGGTCAAGCTGAGAAGGAGGAAGAGGGAATGGGGATGGTGCTGTTAATGGTGATAGTGGTGAGAGGAGATGGAGGTCGAGGCCGGCGGAGCACAGCGGCTTGGGCTCGCTCGTACAGTCGGGCTGGGTGAAGATGGCAGCTGGCGGTTCGACTCTGGCGCAGGCAGAGATGGCGAATGAGGGTATCGTATGGAGGAGAATGGAGGAGGTCAGAGAGATTAAGAAGACGACGAGGGAGAGGGGGACTCAGGGACGATCGGCTCCGGTATAGTCTAACCGGGGCTCGACGAGAGGAGGATGACTGGGAGCAGGGAGGAGGAGCTCAGGTGTGGTGATGGCGGTTTACGGTTCAGGTGATGGTGGACGGAGGCGGTGGCTGCTGGCGGTGTGCAGCGGGGTTCAGCGAGGTTGGACGTCGAGGAGAGTCGAGGGCGGTGGAGAGGAGATGGTGGGCAGTGGTGGAGGCCGGTGCTAATGGTGGTGGTGATGGGGAAGTCCGACGAGGAGGAGGTTGATGAGATGAGTTCGGGGAAGGAGAGATCAGGGAGGAGAGAAGAGGCGGTGCGGCGTGCAGGCATTCTCAGGCGGGGGCGGATGGCAGTGGCTCAGGCGGACTGCCCTTAGGAGGGAACTGCTCCGACGGTCGTAAGGAAGGAGGAGATGAACAGTAAAGGGAGATGGGTATTTCGGCTAGGTATTGTTTTGGGTGTTGTGTTGAAAAAGTAAAGGGAAAAATTGTATTATATATACATGTAGAATTTAGGTTTGGGGTTGACCTAGGTAGGGGGGCTTGGTCAACATCCTCTTGGGGTTGGGCCTTGGCCTCACAAGGGAATGTTTGGAGGGCTATAATTGCATTATTTAAAATGCAAGGCTAGGTTTAAATGAGGAGGCGATGTTGCGTTGCACATTCCAAAAATTATGGGAAAAATTCATATAAAGGGAAAAATGGGTTTCTTCATGTATTGTCTAATGGTGTGGACACCTTAATGCATTTTTGCATAAAAATGCCCAACAATTGGGAAAAATGCACAAAGATGGAAATTAGATTAAATTAATTATAATTAATACGCACGGTGTTCTTAAATTAATTAGAAATACATGGGGATAAAATTAGGTAGGACATAAGTGTCATGGATGTAGAGGGCTCAGAGTAGAATATTATCATAATTTGGGTTACACGGAACGGGTCAAGATTGTGTCTCCAATTTCGATTGGAACGCACAAGGATACAAAGTTTAAATTTATTTAGAATTAAATATGAACGTCTGCGACGAATGTTGTGCGACTAAAATGTATCACAAGAGAGTATAATTATAAGTTACACAAAGGTCAGAATAGAAGGCGGTCATGTCTAGGGCAAGAGTATGAAATTTATAGAAAGGTAATGGCTAGTGTAGTGCTCCAATTATCGAAATAACGGTAAGGTGATCTAAGTGATATAAATATTGCAAAATTAAATAGAATACCGTGTTTTATTTCTATTTGGGTTCAAACTAGCCCTAGTCTCTCTATCTAAGTCAAGTAGGCCTAATGTTGGGTGAGGGGGTTTACATGTGATGATGGATTTTGTTTAAGGGATTCCTCGTTCTCCAGGAGGTAAAGACACGATTTGGGTCATCGTTGACAGGTTGAACAAATTAGCCCACTTTTTGCCATTTAAAGTGGGTACGTCTATGGAGAAGCTCGTAAGAAATATATGTGCGACAGATAGTCAGATTATATAGAGTTCCTATGAGCATAGTCTCGGATCAGGATAGTCGCTTCATATTCCACTTCTGGAGGAGTATGTAGGCTATCTTGGGCACCCAGCTCAAGTTTAGTACTGCATATCACCTCAGACGAACGGACAGTCCGAGAGGAATATTCAGAATCTCGAGGATATGCTTCACACCTATTTTTTTAATTTTAGAGACTCTTGGGAGGATCATCTTCACTTGGTAGAGTTTTTTTTATAACAACAGCTACCAGGTCAGTATCGATATGTCACAATTTGAGACATTATATGGACGAAGATGTCGCACTCCGTTGTCGTTGGATGATGTTGGTGAGAGAGCCTTATTAGGATCGGAGATGGTCGTGGATACAGATAAGAAGGTAAAGCTTATCAGGGATAGACATCGGGTAGCGCAGGACAGACAACGGCATTGGGCCAATAGCCACCAGAGACCATTAGTGTTTGAGGTATAGGTTTTGTTTTGTTTTGCTTGTGATTGCTTGTTTTAGACAGAGTGCTAAGGAGGTATTTTGTTCTCGGTTGGCAATTTGATGTTCTTAAAAAATTTTCCGACACGGGACACGATTTGCTTTGGTGGAGGCGGAAAGCTTAGCCCACGGTACATCGGACCCTTCGGTATTCTTGAGAGGGTCGATGCAGTGGCCAACAGACTAGACTTGCCGCCTATATTAGAGGGAGTGCATAACGTATTCTATATGTCACAACTGAGACAGTTCATAGCAGATCCTAGCCATGTATTGGATCACTCGGAGATCGAGGTGGGTCCGACTCTCAGCTACCCAGAGTAGCCTATGGAGATTTTGGATCACAGAAAGAAGGTACTGCAGTAGCAGATGATTCCTTTGGTATGCGTCGCATGGAGACATCACTCTCCAAGAGAGTCTACTTGGGAGAGGGAATCTGAGATGCGCGAGCAATAACCTTATTTGTTTGAGCCGTAAGGTATAATTCTTTCTTGATTGTTGTGATTGCTTGTTGTAGTTAGTTCCTTCCTTAAATTTTAAGAAATTTTTTTTCTAAGGAGGGTAGGTTTGTCATCCCCACTTTTCCAAATGAGGGTATTTTGGTCATTTTGAATATCTATTTATTTCTAGTGATTATAATTATTATAGTGCTATTTAACTTAATTATGTTTGTATTATTTATTTATAGTTAGTGGACTAGCATATTATTTAGACTTGATCATAGTGGACCAATTAGATTTGTCATAACAATTTGAACCCAACATTTTGGGATAGGCCCATTGACTCAACCCTCTTTATTAGTAAAATGATTAGAATTAACTATTCATTAGAATAGAAGCTTCCTAATTTACCCCTCCCTAATTAGAGACCTACATGACAACTAGTGGGGGCAATTTAGTCATTATAAAATTGCTTGGGGAAGGAGGCAAGGGCCATCCAAATACTCTCTTTATTTCTTTTTACCTTCATTTTAGATCCTCAATTATGTTCTTCCCCAAATTGACTCATTTCTTTACCAAATTCTCTTAATTCACTTTCATTTCCTCATATTTTTCCATCAATCAAAGAGCATTAGAGCTTTGAATTACAAGGAGCACTTGGAGGAAGAGGATTTGCTAAGAGCTCGTGTCCGGATTGTGTCCATTGTGCTTTTCATTGAGAATCCATCTCCCAATAGGTAAATTCTGAATCCACCCCTTAATTTAGACTATAATTCATGCATCTAACTATTAGGAATCACCCATTAGCTTATGACTACCCATAGGATCAAGAATTGGGTCCATATGACTTGTATTATGAAAGTTATATGGTGATTTGAGTCCAAATAGGGAGAATTACGAGATTGAGACATCAATTGTGTGTCATGAGACAAATTAAATCTATTAGACTTAGATCAAGATTGTGGAACTAGGTACATATCCACAAATGGATACGAGTAGGCCGTATCATGGTATTTTATGACACGGTATGATACATGGCTCATTTTTTAGGTAATTTGTGTTAATGCCTTTCAATTTTCCTTTGTAGCAAGTTTTTTTAGTTGTATTATGATGTTTATAATATGTACGTATGGGTAATATAGAGAATTTATAAGTTTTGACACTTGTTTAAGTATGTAACATATTGTACCATATAGTCCATTATACATGTTTGGTTTAATATCTAGTGAATGTGTGATATGGATGTGGTGTTGTGTCTGTAAAGGGGAGGTGTATTCAGCAACCTACTGCTATTACTTGTGTTGTATATATCATGATTAAGAGTTGTGCAAGAGTGTGGTGAGTGCTGGTGTGGCATAGGTGAATCAGTTAGTAGGTGTGATATGGTTGTCCATGCGCGCTTTAGCCCAGCGCTATGGTTGTCCAAGCGCGCTTTAGCCAGGCACTCAACTTCTATTGCCATGACCTCAGGATCCTCGTAGCGGACATATGACTCATATTGATCGTCCAGCTTTTGTACCATTAACTCAACAGCAGCCATGTTCTTTGTTCTTTGTTCTTTGCTACTCGGCTAGCCTCAGTTCGGATGGCCCCCTCTTCCTGTTGGGCCTTCTGGAGGATATTTTCCAGCGCATCAAGATTGGCTTGAAGTTATCTGATCTCCATGGTCAGGTCATTCTGCCTGGTGAGACAATCCTCCCTAAGGGTACCCACCTGATCGCGCTCCTCTTGCAACTTTTGGAGGCCACGTTGCAAACCTTCCTTAGACGAAGAAAAGAGGGCCTTCTCTGCCTCCAACACCGTTGAGAGCTCATTATACTCATGGGATATCAATATCCCCATATCCGCTTGCTGATGTTGCCGCAACTCTATTAGACACCGCTCCACCTCCACAAGCTTTTGGTCCATGAGGTCAGCTGTTTCTTCCAAACAAGGGATGCTCCTCAGAGAATTTGCCGAAATATTGGCAAAGCGCTTCGCCCAGTCGAAAGGCATGTTCTGCTCCAATATACTCTGGACCCCCTGCCTCAGATATAATATCCCGCAATCGCACGGTGCATTATGTTGAGTCGGATTAAATGAGGCAATAGTTTGTTATATTTCGATTTATTAGATTTGGGAGCAAGTATTGATTTGAGTTAGTTTCAGGTGCAGATCGTGTACGGAGTTCGATAAAATCATATGTTCATTCAGATCAGTACTGAGATAGCGGATTGGAGCAATAATGTTGTCTTCCTTAGTCTGATCGGTCGGATGAATTGGAGAGCACGACCTGCCTGTACGGTATAATAATTGAGTAGATCGTACTTTGTATCGGACCACGAATTCAAGGGATCGACCGTATCGGCAAGGTAGGGGGCTTAGTGGTTTCAGAATTGGTGAGTGGACTACGTCCCTTGAATTGCCTAATAATATGGACAATACGTAATGGTTTGGACACTTGGAACTAGAATATTGGAATCACTGTACTGTGGCATGCATAGAGTGTACACCGTTTGGTTGTATAGAATTTATGGCTTGAGTTAGACTTACGTTTGGACATTTGGAGTTTTGAGTGGATCATCTTGGTCGGAGAAGCAAACTTTTCATCGAGCAGACGAGCGGGCGAGCGGGTGAGCGTGTGTTGTACACAAGTATCAGTTGGACGCTTTATCATGTAAAGCATGCAGTTGTGGTTTGAAATCGGACAACTGCATCATAGAGGGCATTGTGCCACTGTTGGGGCATTGTGCCACAGAGCATCTAGAGCGAGGGGTGTTGCACCAATCGGAGTGTGCCTAATAGAGATAATTTGAGGATGGTACCTTGGGCTATAGTTGGAGAATGGTTATGGATAATTGGATGGATCGAGGTGAGTATCGTTTGGTGGAGAGAGAAGGCTCGATTCTTCCTTCATACCTACTTGGTGTTTGCATTGGTCACGGACAACCTGTTGCGTACAAGATTTTATTTTCTCGAATGGGATATGCTCCAGAGCACCGGGACCTTTCGGCCATGGAGGAGACAAATGATAACGTGCCTTGGGTGCGGTGCCGGTAGTTCGATACGACCAGGCGGGCTAGCTACTCAACATTGGATCAAGTAGAACTGTAATTGATTAGTCCTTTATGGCTTGGCCAGTGACTTCATATAGATAAGAGTTGGTTTGGTTTGTGCATTCGTGTAGATGACGGGCGGCCACCTTGCCTCGGGCAAGAGTATGCATATCGATTATTGGATTAGCGAGGCTTGGATTATGGCATGGTTCGAGGATGTATTTTGAGGGTTGGAGTGCGATATGGTTCGATAGGTTCACGCTTTGCTTCGGGTTTGAGTAGAACATATTTGTATGCTTACACTACCAGAATAAGTCAAATTAGGGACGTCTCAAAACGTCACTAAATGGCCAAAAAATATCGCTAAATAATTTTAGCGATGTCTGTAGCGATGTTACGTTGAAGTCGCCTTTAAGCTAATCGCTGACCAAAAAAATATCGTAAAATATCGTTATTCCGACATTTTTTAGCGACGTAAATGCGTCACTATATTAGCGATATGTAGCGACACAACGTTGCTAAATTAGCGACGTTTAGTTTTTGCTATATGTCGCTAAATTTTTTTAGCGATGTTGTGCGACTCATTTAGCAACGTTATATTGACCTGGCAATATTGCCATGTCAGCAATTTACGACGGGCAATGACGTATTTAGCGACGGGGATAGCGACGTATTCCGTGACGTAATTAGCGACGTAAGTAAACGTTGCTAAACGTCGCAAAATGTTGCTAAAAATGTGGCTAATGATATAGTAAAAAAAATAAAAAAATAAATATTGAATTATTTTTAAACCATTATTCCTGCAGTTTATGAATTCATAATTTTTATAAATAGATCCGGAGCAACCCTCCGTTGAATTTGCTGGGTTCGCCGACCCCTTCGGTTGAACACTCAACACCGGTTAATTAACATACATTTAATATAAATAATATAGTAAAATTTAAAGAAAATGAAATATTGAGATTACAAACCGAGTAAGCCTAAAATCTTGTCGTAAAAAATACAAAAAATATCCACACAACTGAGTCTGAAAGCCTCATCCTAAAGAATATAAGAAATAATGTCTGAATGCCTCAAAAATAAAGAATATTCATAAATGATCAAATATCATAGGTCTGAAACACAAATAATGAATAAACGGTCCTGCAGGAGGATGACCACCGGCACGCATCATGGATAAGAACAGATTATATTGTGCCCGTAAAATCGACACCGATGTCGATGGAGAAGGCAGTGACGTCAGTGGAGTCTGTGTCGATGAAGACGCACCAGGAGGATGTATCTGCTCCAACTCTGCTAGTCGATGGTTGTATGAATCCATGGTAGATAACAGCCTCGTACTGCTATGAACCATTGAATCCAGCATCATCGTCAGCCTCTCGCCCATGGACAGCTGTGATGCCTGCAGCTCCGTCACGCTGCGCTATGTCGATGCTCTAAGATCATCTGTCATATCCCGGAGCTCTATGATGCTGCGCTCGAGCATATCAAATCGTGCGATGAGCGTCGCATCATCCGTCTGCGGATGGGACAGGGGATGCTCCTCCATCCTTCGCAGCAACTCGTCACGGAGACACATAATCTGACGGTCAAATGTCTCCTGGACTCGAGCCGACGACTGCGAGGGCTATGGGGAATGTGCACTTATCGGGGAGGCCCTAGATGACTGCGTCACAACCAGGGTGCCATAGGATCCCATACCATAGTACGTACCCCTCTGGAGACCACCAGCGGCGGTCACCCACAGCTCGTCCGCTGACGGAGCTAGAGAGGGCTGCGAGGAAGTACCAGCCTCTCCCGTTGTAGGTGCACTAGCAGTCGCCCGCTCATGCAGCCTAAGATACTAGGCCTAGAAAAGTTTGGATACTCGATAATTGCCTAAGTTATATTAAAATTTACACAAAGTAAAGTAATACTTACATAGGTCTGCGAGGCCCTCTCATCAATAAAATTCTCGCCCTTTCAATGGGTGGCCAGGAAGACGGTCACCATGTTTGCATCCTCACCCTTCTGTACCTACTAAAAATATATTATTTAGTACTAAAATTAAATATTTTATCCTACTACCATTTTATCGTACTTGTATTAAAATAATATATCTAAAATAAAAAATATACCAAATAACAAAAATGTTCAGTCATCGAAATTGAGCCACCACACCATTTTGCTGCCTTCTGCCTAGCCGCCTTGGCCTTCTCAGATCTTTTCTTGTACCTCAGATCGTCGAATCTAGCCCTTATCGCAGTCCACTGCTCAGGCGTGATCCAACCTTGGATCAATTTTCCAATGCGATTATGAGCCTTTTGGTCATCCAGAGCATTACGGATCAGCTTGACGGCAACGGTAGAAAATATCTGCTCGATCAACTTGGCCCGGTGCGGAGGATAGAAATACGTTTGATATAATAAGTAATTTAGTAAGTTATATAATATGCATAAATTAGATGATTGATATAATATACTTTTACCTTGAAGTACGCAAACTAGAACGCCTTCCTCTCCTCTGGAGCTTCAGAGTTGTTGATCCAAGGGCCACCATAGTTGTTCCTCAGAAAGAGGCCTAGGCGTCTCTGTACCAACGAGGGACGATATCTATACAGAGATAATTATTTTTATCAAAAAAGTTAATATATGATGAATAAAGAAATACACGATATATATGATATTAAACCATCTAATTGACTTACTTTGTACCGTCGGCCCAAATCTCTGTCCTCGTCTCCTCCGGAGGTGCGCATGGAGGATCTAGCTGATACTGGGACGACGTCGGCTCGACCTCCTCCATATGCTCAACTATCTCCATGGTCCCATCAGTAAGAGGAATGCTGGACGTGGGAGTACTATCAGGCCTAGAACTACTCATCCCAGGTGTGATGCCACGTAACGTCATCACAGTCGGAGATGTGACTGGTCGATATACTGGAGTACTAGGCGACTAGGATCCAGAACCAACAGTAGGCAGTATCGGAGGAGCACTCCGTCTACCTCGAGACCTGTCGAACCCTCCGCGTCGTCCTGTCATACCTAATAACAACATATAATGAATAAATAAATACACAAATATATAGTACATTCTATAGTTAAAATATTATGCATATCTCACAGCATTCATAGAATTGCACAGTAAATAACTAGTGGTGTCACAAGTCTAAATAGATTGTACATTCTACAGTAAAAATATAATATATATCTTAGTCAAAATAGTACATTCTACAGTCAAAAAATAGTACATTCTACAGGCAAAATATTTTATTTTCAATCATCTTCAGAAAATTTATCTTGTTCGCCTTCCTCGTCCTCCTCTTCCTCCTCATCTTCACTTTCATCTACTTCATCTTCGTCTTTCTCTTCGAATAATTGTACATCTTCTACATTATTAGTTGTGTAATGAGTAACTTTCGTTGAGTCCACATCTATAATATTTGTTACAAGAGGTAGCTCGTCCTCCTGATAAGCTATTTCGTCAACGTCAAAGGTATTTCTAGCTTTAGTCTTGCATACTGTCCACCAATCCGACCTCGCTGCCCTCCCGTCTAGAATAAGTTGTGAAGTACACGAGTTGAGCCTGACTTGATAGGACAAATGGTTCGTAGCCTTGATATTTACGATTGTAGTTTATATCCACAAGATTATGCTTGTCAATTTTCCAACCTTGATCTTGAATCAGATCAAACCATTCACACTTGAATAGCACAATCTTAACCAGTTTTATGCCATAATTATATGTCAACTCCATAATCTCTCGTAAGATGCTAAAGAAATTATTGTTTGGATCAACATCTTTGTAGTTCGAAGATTTGATACACAAATAACTATTTTTCGTGGAATCAAGATCCAGAAAATTATCTCTGATCAGAGCATTTGTTAACTTGAACCTAAACCCATTCACACAGAAACTTGGCCATATTTTAACGACAGTAATTGGTCCCTTGGCTAGAGTTCTGATAGATTCAGTCTCGGGTGTTATTAGACGATCGACCTAAATACCAAAGTAGCGATAGTAAGTTATTTATTGTGCAAGTGCATACAGAAAAATAATTACCAAGCTTCTTACATATGCGCTCAACCAAGAAGGAAAATGGTGTCTTATTTCTTGTTCTACTTCTTCGTCTGTTATGTAGGGTCCAACCGACCTCAGCTCATCATTATATGCGCTGAAAAACAATAAAGCAACCGTTGATTAGTAGCATAATAGTAGCTTATATTATTATATTGAGATGACATAAATATGGACGTATTAATTACTTACCCCTCTAGCTTCTCTACGTTATCCTCGTCGCAATTAAGTAATATATACAACTGAGCAGCCGTTAGCTCGTCGTCATTCAAATATCTCTTCTTTATTTTCTCCGAAGGCTTTCCGGACGTATTGAATACTTTGAGTATTACGTCATTAGATTCCTGATATCGATCGTCGTTTCTCGGAGCTCTCGTTCTATTAGTAGCAATATGAGATTTTAAATACGTCGAACAAAAGTTTGTAATCTCCTCGAGAACATAAGCTTCACAAATAGAGCCCTCAACCTGTGCCTTATTTTTTACCTTTCTCTTTAAGTAATTCAGATGCCGCTCGAAGGGGTACATCTACTGATAACCGATAGGACCACCAATACGTGCCTCATAGGAAAGATGAATTAGCAAATGCTCCATAAAGTCGAAGAATCCAGGAGGAAACACCTTCCCGAGCTTGCATAATGCTACCGCAATATCTTTCTCTTACTTTTTTAGACGAGCAACTTAGTAGAACAATGATCTCTGAAGAATATGCTGAGCTCTGTCAATGGATCCCAAACGACCTCCAGTACGGATGATCCTTCGACAAAAATTGTCGATGACAATCGAAGAAGCACGGTTTGCCTCCGTGTTTCAAATGGAAAGCCTTAGTACGGTCCATGCAATACGGATATGAGAGACGACCATGAGTGCTCCATTCCGATAACATTCCATAGGCCAAAAATTCATTGATGGTCCACATAAGTGCGCCTTCATCTAAAAATTTTCCTTTTTGGAAACACCGTATGTGTTGGCACCTACTTTCCACAGCTGATTCAACTCATCTATCAAAGGCTGTAAATATACATCGATGTTCCTCTTTGAATTGTTCGGACATGGGATAATAACAGTTAGGAACATATACGAAGTCTTCATGCACATCCAAGGCAGTAGATTATATGGAGTGACGATCATAGGCCAACACGAATACTGGAAGCCCGAAAGTCTGAATGGGGTAAAACCGTCGGAGGAGAGCCCCAATCTGACATTACGCGTATCCAAAGTAAAATTTGGATACTCTCGATCAAAGTGCTTCCATGCTTCTCCATCGAATGGATGATCCAATACTCCTTCGATCTGTTTTTGCCTGTGCTAACTCATATTTTCGGCAGTCTCCTTCACCATAAATAACCTCTGCAACTGTGGCGTCAAAGGCAAGTAGTGTATCGAATCGGTAGGCTTCTTTGTACCGACAGACTTTCCTCTTCCAGTAGCCTTGTAGCGATCAGCACCACAGAATATGTACGCATCTTTATCCTTATTGTCTTTATAGTACAACATGCACCCGTTGTGACATGCATTAATTTTCTCGTATCCCATTCAGAGCGATCTCACCATCCTCTTAGATCGGTAGAAGTCTTTAGGTAACTTTGCATCATCTGGTAAGATCTCTATAATTAAATCCATCAGTCAGTTATAACATTCTAGCGACATGTTAAAATCGGACTTGATGCTCAACAATCTTGTAACCACCTCCAACGGTGAATGATCTTCACAACCAGGATATAATGGAGTCATTGCATTCTCCAGCAACTCCATGAACTTTGCAGCATCGGTATTCGGTGCCTTCTTAGCTGCATCATGATTGTCCGGATCAAAACTAGGACCCTCCGCATCAAAAACCATGTTCACCTACCCATCGTCGTAAGCAACGTGGTCATGGACATCCATATACGGCTCCACATAAGGCTCGGACTTCGATGCTAAAGACATAAGTTCTCCGTACGCGGTCCACTGATAGTAATTTGGCATAAAATCCTTCGAGTACAAATGATATGTGACTTCCACTTCTTGATGATATTTCAAGTTGCGACATCTCATACACAGACACTTAATTTTGGTACCGTCCATGTACTGAAGGAATGCCTTGGCGAACTGTTGTACACCCTTAATAAATTCATCCTGCACACCGCACATGTCATCCGGATGACGGTTGTACATCCACGAATGATGACGTAGATAGTAATTTATATCCATTTCTAGATACTTCTGCAAAAATGAATAGACACGTTCAAGTATATACTCATCGTTAAATATAGTATAATTCTCTGAAGGAAGGTAAGAACTGCTCTAACTTGATACACAATGCCCTCTGTGACAGTCTGTATCCTATAAATCAAATTACTAGCTTAAGTTATTTTTGTTGTCAAATTTTACACTCTTTGTGATAGTCTATGTCGTGTCTGTGTCAGTGTGCGTATGTCGTATCAGTGTCAGTGTCATGTGCATCTGTGAGAGAGAGGGAGAAAGAGAGAGAGAGGAGAGAGAGAGAGAGAGAGAGAGAGAGAGAGAGAGAGAGAGAGAGAGAGAGAGAGAGAGAGATTGAACTAATATTACTACCTTAACTAACACAAGACTCTAGACATTACCTTAATGAGACACTTAAAAGTTATGACTAGACTAATACACCAAGGCCTCTCTTGACTTACTATTACCTGGATTTGATTTTTCTCTCCTACTGCACTTACTGCAACTTGATCATATGCAGCTACTGCTGCTACTTAATGCATGAATATTGGCCTACAGGTACTCACTCTTTGCTATCATTGTGTTGCTGTTGCAGATCTTCTATCTGCACCCAATCTTGCAATACACCATTGTATGCACTGCCTTACTTGAATGCCTGAGCTCCCTCACACTTCCCAACTGAAAGTATTTCCCCACTGAAGACACTTTCCCTCCTTGATTACACTCAAGTGTTTTCTTGCCCCACACCTGTCTCTGATATAGAGTATCAATTTTTCCAGGCAACTCTTGTTGCTACTACACAATATAGGCACTGCACTCACTTGCCACTTGCCACCTGGTACTGTTGTTCTTGAGTGTGTATGAAATGATACCACTCCTCATCATAACAGACCCCCACCAAGTCTGATACTCTGTATCAGTTCTTTACTGATACATCTAGCTCACAACATAACTCCCTATCAGTTGGACAACTGACACTCTCCCAGTTCTCCATACTGTTGCTACTGCAGTTGCTTACCTGCTCGAGTCCCCTCTCTTACCTTCAACTACTGCTATTATCTTAACCAACACTGTGTACTGTGCACTGCTATCCAACCCGACATTCCTTTCTGCACCTTGCAATAATTTAATACAGCACACACACACCCACACCCACCACATGGACTGAACTCACATGCCCATGGCTAATTGCCAATACACAACACTAACTTATGACAGTGGTGCACAAATATATGCACCTACTTCCTTACTTATATCACTGCATATATATAACCTCATCAGTGCATATATTTCATACTGGCACTTAAACATTTGTTGCTGTTGCATTTGTTGCAACTGCCACTAAGGACAGGGCACCCCCAACCTTGCAGCTATTGCTGCTATCTAGTTTCCCCCACACACTCTAAACTGGCCTGTTGTCACTCCACTTAACTCATGTGCACTGCCAATTCCCTATCATCTGTTCACACTCCTTACCACGACCACTAGAATACAGTACACTCAATTTTATAACACAATCTAATCACCACTTCACCACAGTGCTCATGCACTTGTCTGGCACACCTACATCCCACATTCACACATATATCAAATGCACCTATGTATACACGTGTACAACTGAGAAAATTCCCTTCATCAATATAGGTATCTTACACACACACAATACCAAAGTCAATCTATCAAACACCTTTAGTGCCACACTACTCACACAGGTACTAAAACCTGTGTATAACATCTCTCCTCCAACAATTCTCATTGCAGTCACTCATACACCCATACACAGACCACACACATCAACTATATAAATATATTTATATGATAGAAATAGAGAATCATTGAAGAATATTTTTGTGTGTGAAATTTCTATGTAGAAACTCTGCCAACTACAAAAATTTTGGGTTAGGGTTAGTGTCATACCGTATCTGTCACATGTGTGTATCGTGTGTGTGTCAGTGTCTGTCATGTGTGTGTATGTCGTGTCTGTGTCAGTGTCATGCCGTGTCCTATAAGAGAGAGAGAGAGAGAGTTAGGGTTTACCTAGAGGAGGAGGAGGGGGACGCCGGAGTAGGCCGCTGTGGAGGACGCCGGAGTGTGCAGTTCACCGGAGAGGGGGGTTTTGAAAAGTTGGGAGAAGATTTCGACAGAATGGGGGAATCGAAACCTATATTAAAATTTTAGCAACGTTTAGCGACGTTAACTTATGACATCACTAATAAAAATATTTTGCGACGTTATAGACGTCGCTAAAAATGTCGCTAAATATCTAAAAGACTAACATCTCTAAATACGTCACTAAATCATAAAACTCAGTGACGTTTAACAACCTTAAATAAACTTATATCGACTATTCTTTTAAAAAAACTGAATTATAGTCGCTAAACGTCGCTATATGTCGCCAAACAATGACTTATAGCGATGTTAGTCTTTGGAGTCGCTGAAATCTTTAATATTAGCGACGTTTTACTTTGACGTAGCTAAAAACGTTGCTAATCCCGTAATTTTTAGTAGTGTTAGTTTCTTTGAGTTTGGATATATCTGCTAGTATATTTGCTTAAGTTGAATAATTTCATGCTTAAACTACTTTACAGCTTTCCTTAATAAGTCATACCTCTGTCATAAAATGAATCTAGAATTCAAGTAGAAAGATCACCATATAACTGTTTGCATTCACTATCTATTTAGTGTCAGTTTGGACGAGTGGGTTACGCCACTCACCAGTACAGCTGTATACTGACCTACGTTTGTGGGCATTATTTTCAGGTACACAGGTGTAGTGGCTTAGCTTAGATATATGGGACATGATGTATGGAACGGTAAGTACCTTTGTAGGCAAGACAAAGAGCAAGAGTACTGCATCATCTTTGTGGCATTTTTATTTGGACCCTTCGAGAGCTTTGTTGCATATACTCTGATGTGTGCTTGGTACACAATACTTGACTTTTGCTGTAACTTGGTCGTTTCTATGATAACCTTGATGTTTGACGTCATCGCCTTGTGCGAGCGCAACTCCAGGCTCACACGGTATCGCGTCCCAATGAGAACGATTGTCCTACGGGAGCGTTGTAACATAATGATTCACGTATCGTTTAGCTCTTGGCTCTACTCGGTGTCGTATTGGATGTTTCATGCAATAAGTCTATATATTTGTTGGTTGTGGGTGCATATTGTTTTTTGTTGCGTTGGCTTTCGTTGGTTTTCGATAGATCGTATAGCATCGTTTGGTGTTGTTGCATTCGTGCAACAAGTTGTGTGGCGTTGTTGTATCCATGCAGCAAGTTGAGAGGTTTCGTTGCATTGGTTTGGCTTGTCGTTCAGGAAGATTTTGGTTGCATCAATGGATCAGTTGGTTGGCAGACGAGATTGGTTATATAGCATATTGTGAGTAAAAATATTGGACGATAATGGAGCGTTGTACGAGTTGCTCGTGTAGCGAATATGTTGGACGAAGTTTGATTTTTGGCTGGGCATATCATAGAGAGTGTTGTACTAGTTGCTCGTGTGGCACATTGGTTGAGCAGTTGGAGTTTTGGCTGGAAATATCAGGAGAATATTGCTCGAGTTTTTCGTACGGCAAATATGTGGAACTGTTGGGTATTTGGTTGGATTACTTGGAAGAGATCGTTATACGGGTTGCTCGTGTAGCAAAAGTTTTGGACGGTTTGAGAAATAGTTAAAACTATTGAGAATGGAATATGACACAACTTGCATCAAGCGAGATTGATAGAAGAGTTAGATGGTTCATGCGTTGGCTAAGTTTCATGTCAAACTTGAGTTGTGAATGGCAGGATCACGCATAATGGATTGTTCGAACGAATCTTGGATCAGTGCAAAGAATTGTGATACGAGTAGTGAATTAATTCAGAGTGGTATATTGTATACCACATAGTGAGCATGGCATTGGAATATTTTAGATAGACATTAATGGAATCACCGCAATGGACATGGATAACCGGAATGTAAGTTGGTTGGTGCACATCGGTTGAGTTATATATCGGAACATGGAGCAAGCGAATGTTGAGTTGCGATCAACATGATCACCCCAAAATAGTTGTGGCATGCCCTCGTACTGGAATATGAAGACGGACATGGCCAGCTACCCCGTACAAGGTACTATACGTCGTACGACAATCACGGCTGTATAAGATAAGGGGGTGTATGCTACAATCAAGTCTCCTATGGTCAAGAACTTCTATGTCTCAATCATTCAAACAAGAAACAGTAAGCATAGAGCATATACGATAAGCAATAAGGTATCCCAAACGCTTTCTCAAAATATTCTGGAGTCCAGCTGTGCAAAAATAAGAAGCTAAAAAAGTAACAAAAGTATATGACAGTGATTCAGCTGCAGTCTGAATTAATACAATCATGTAAGAAAAACTAATGTACAGACTTGCCAACTAACAGGTGTCATTGGCTAAAAGCCCAAAAGAAATAAATGTGCAAGACAAGCAGGGAAGAAAAAAACTCACTCGTTATCTCCTGCGACCATATTCCTGGTGCGCGCCATGAGTTGGGAGAAATAACGCTGGATCCTCAGGTGCTGGCTCGAGACCTGGCCATGCAAAACTAGTGGGGTTAGACCCTAAATAGCAAGTACCACAAAGGAAGCACGAAATGAAGAAACAAAAATCCAAGAAAAATAATATAATATTGCATAGGTTCAATGTCGTAACTTAGGTCCATGGCCTATCCTAGCGCTAAGGCTCAACCCTACAACCAAATAAGGACAAGGGTTGAACCCTCACACTATGATAGTCCATTTTTCTAGTCTACTAGCCAAAATAATACAATCATAAACAATTCTATTTCTTATATCCGCCAACCATTTGTATGGCTTGTTATTTAGTGGAGTCTGAGGTTATCTCAGAATAATGTATAATAAGTATCCTCAAATCACGCCAGTGTCGAACATGAGTTAACCAAACCAATATAATAAAATAAATACTTGCAAGATGCACCAGTCTCCCGTAGGGCTACTACGCTAAAAATACGGTATTAGCGGTTCCAGTGTTCCTATATTGAAACAGTGGCTCGACATAATAATAAGTCAGATACTGCACTATACTAAGGCAGATGATATACATTATCAGTGGTGGCCAGCCTATAGCACACTTAGAATGAATCTCTGTGGGAAGGTTCGTTGGCATGATCTCGGGATACCGTTTTCTCTAAATATTACCACCACTTTTACTTACCTAATTTGCCCTAGGTTGTATTTGAAATCTTAAGACGTGGTTACATGAGGATTTTTCTGAAGATGTACAAGGTACGGGCACGCTAAATATAAATCCATGTAAGTCAAATCTGGATTCACCCGAGCCTGTATGCAACATTCATACAATCAAACATCCTAGCCACACTTTGGTAGTTTGACTCTCTTATTATGCCCGTGATGGGGAAACAATGTTCATATTTATAAAATTATGAGTCCAGGAATTTGGAGGCATTCTCGATGCACATCCCAATTATAATCACTTAACACGTGACACGATGTGTCGTACCTCAACGCACATAAAAACATGAATAATTATCATAAAATAGTAGTATCAGCACGGATAAAATATTCGAGTCAAATTACCAATTAAATATTGGGTCACATGAATCAAGAAAATATTCGATCAAACAAGCAGGGCCGCATGGGTCTCTAGGCCGCATAACAATCCTGGCCGCATGAGAAGTTAGGCCGCATGACAAATCCTGACCGCATGAGATCATTCTGCATAGAGTCATGATGCATAGAGTCAGGGCTAAGGTCTACTCCTCGAAATAAGTGAGGAAGCGACGGGAATAAATAAAGTGTCAGTGATGTGACATAAAGTGTGATGTGACATAAAGTGTGTCAGGAAAAAAAAAATCATAGAAAGACGCGCCAAGGATGCGCTAAGGTTCAGAGTCATGCGTCTAAGGGAAGGTGACTGCGTGCTCTACTTTCCGCATAAGTTCGATATTGTATGGAGTTTTATGTCGCATGGAGTGTCCTTTGGACTAAGAAAATTTCTCATTCGTTCAGCGAGTGAATGCACAAAGTGTTCAAGGACACTTGTGTAGATCAGTAGTCATGCGTCCAGCAAGATGGACGTATGATATCAGTATGCGACAAGAGTTCAGCCGCATAACCCTCTCGGGACTCATAGCACTCTTAGCCGCATAGCTCGCTGGCCGCATGAAGACTTCGTCTTCTCCAACAGCAGGTTCGGCCATGGCGAAACTCCCAAAAACTAAAATCTTATTTTCTTCATAAAAATCTCATTTTAAGTCCAAATAAGGTGAACCAAAAGCCAAAACACTCTAAATTGAAAGATATAACATGTAGCAAAAATTTGTTTTCAAAGACACAAGTTTAATAGATCAAAACCAAAAAAAACTCATGAAATCCAATAAAAATCTAAGTTAGAAATATAGATCTACATTAATCCATCCATCAAAACAAAAAACTCCAAGAACTAAAAGTGATTAAAAACATATAATAAACATAATGGAATAATAATATGGAGGGTTTCTCTATTTCTCATGCAAGGTATACTTGCCTATGAAATGGGGGAGAGAAAGCTAAAGAAAGAGGAATAAATGAAGAAGTAATGAGAGAGAATAAAATATTGGTTTACATATGCTAGGGTTTGATGGTTGAACCAAAGACTCTCATAAGTTGAACCAACCACAAAATAAACCATGAACCAGGTTAAACCAAAGAACAAGCATGATATATCGGGAACGGAAAGTGACATCTCTATCCACCTTAGCAAAATTTTGTCCTCAAAATTCGAATTCAAGCAATAGCTAGGGAAGTCAGGACAAGCACGATATAAACCTACTTGGAACTACTCATGCAAGCAATATCATTACAACACCTAAATGATCACCTGATCACAGAATTCGAGATATGAAGGCATAAGTTAGAATATACCTTCCAAATCGAACATGTGCGGGTATCGAGACCAAATATCGTTCTTGCGCTCTCTAAGAGTGTGATGTCCCCAGGCTACTCGGACAAGAGAAATAGTCCAGCTTTTGAGTACATTCTCTCTTCGATCCAGAATTGATATTGGTTGCTCCTCATAAGATAAGTCGGTACCAACGACTAATTCAGAGTGATCGAGGATATGACTCAGATCCGGAACATACCTACGCAACTGCGACACATAAAATACATCATTTACCTCACATAGCGAAGGCGGAAGGGCAAGACGATAAACAACATCGTCTACCCATTCGAGAGTATCAAACGGACCTACGTATCTGGGAATAAATTTCCCACGAATCACGAATCTAATGACTCCACGGGTAGAAAAAATTCGCAAAAATACGTGATCGCCGACACAAAACTCTAAAGGTTTACGATGCTGATTTGTCCAATGATGATGCCTATCTTGTGCAACCCAAAGTCGCTCTCTAATTTACTTGACAACCTCTACTGTTTGGATAATCATTTCAGGGCCTAACATCTTTCGCTCACCAATGTCGTCCCAAGCCAACGTTGATCTACACTTTCTGTCGTACAGTGCTTCAAAAGGTGTCATCTGAATACTTGCATAATAACTGTTATTGTACGAGAATTCTACCAAATGAAGGTGATTCTCCCAAGATCCACTAAGATCTAAAGTACTAGTTCGTAGCATATCTTCCAATGTCTGGATGATTCTTTTTGATTGCCCATCTGTCTGAGGGTGGTAAGCTGTGCTGAATCTTAACTTGGTGCCCAAGCTTTGGTGCAAACTTTTCCAAAAATGAGAAGTGAACGGTATGTCTCGATCTGATATGATACTTACTGGGACACCGTGTTGTCTCACTATCTGTCGCATATATATTTTACTTAATTATTCTGTAGACTGTCCTACTCGAAACGGAAGAAAGTGAGCTACTTTTGTGAGATGATCTACTATCACCCAAACTGCATCTCGACCAGTCGGTGATCTAGGTAAACCAGTCGCAAAGTCTATTGTGATGTATTTTCACTTCCACTCTAGAATAGGAAGCAGTTGTAATAATTCTATCGGTCTCTGTTGTTCTGCCTTCACTTGCTGACATATCAGACATCGCGATACGAAGCGTGCTATTTTCCTCTTATTTCTATTCCACCAAAAGTGTTGCTTGATATCTTGGTACATCTTTATGCCTCCCGGATGAATGGAATACTGAGAACTATGTGCTTTAGTCATAACTTCCTGTCGAATATCTCCGCTTGGTACGCATAGACGATTCCCAAACCTTAGCATTTTATCCACATGTATTGTTAACTCCTTCTAAAGACCTGACTCACATTCTTCTCGGAGCTTTTGAATATTCTGAGTCTCTGCCTGAGCTAGCTTGATTCTATCTATCAAAGTTGACTGAATCTGTAGGCTAGCCTGAACGCCGATACTCTGTGGAAGTACTATCTCGATACCTATCTCTCTTAAGTCTTCTAGAATGTGCCTCTGAGTAGTCAACATAAATTCTCTACCTCTTCTGCTAAGTGCATCGACTACTATATTAGCCTTTCCTGGATGGTACTGAAGTTTTATGTCATAATCTTTCAACAACTCTAGCCACCTTCTCTGCCTCATGTTCAGGTCCTTCTACGTGAACACATACTTCAGACTCTTATGATCTATGAATATTTCTACTCGATCACCATATAATTAGTTTTTTCATAGCTTAAGTGCAAATACTATTGCTGCTAACTCTAAATCGTGAGTTGGATAGTTCTTCTCGTGATCTCTGAGCTGCCGAGAAGAATATGCTATCATTCTTCCTTGTTGCATCAAAACACATCCAAGTTCTTTGCCTGATGCATCACAGTACACTGTGAATCCTCCGGAGCCTGCTGGAAGAGTAAGGATTGGTGCAGAAATTAACTTCTTCTTCAACTCTTCAAAGGCTATCTAATATTCCGCCGATCATACAAATTTAACTTCCTTGTACGTCAACCGAGTCAAAGGTGTTGAGATCTTAGCAAAATCGGACATAAATCTTCTGTAGTATCATGCCAAGCCCAAGAAACTATGCACTTCCGCTACTGTCTTTGGGATTAGCCAATTCTTTACTGTCTCTACCTTCTTAGGATTAACTAACATTCCTGCTCCAGAAATAATGTGTCCAAGAAAGGATATACATTCCAGCCAAAACTCACACTTGCTAAGCTTTCCATATAACGGATGCTTCCTCAAAGTCTGCAGAACTATCTTGAGATATTCTTCATGCTCCTCCTCATTACAAGAATACACCAGGACGTTATTGATGAATACTACCACAAATTGGTCTAAGTAAGACATGAAAATAAGGTTCATCAAGTCCATGAATATCGTTGGAGCATTGGTCAGTCCGAATGGCATAACTAAGAATTTGTAATGCCAATATCATGACCTAAATGTTGTCTTTGGTATATCCTGCTCCCAGACTCGCACCTGATGATATCCTGATCATAAATCTATCTTGGAGAAGACTCTTGCTCCACTTAATTGGTCAAACAAATTATCAATCCTTGGTAATGGGTACTTGTTTTTTATGGTCACTGCATTAAGCCACCTATAATCCATACACAACTGCATCGATCCATCATTCTTCTTTACCAATATGGCTGGTGCTCCCCGCGGTGATGCACTAGTCCGAATAAACTTCTTTGCTTTCAGTTCTTTCACGTGTTGATATAACTGATCAAGCTCTGATGGTGACATTGTGTACACCTTCTGGGATACTGGTTCTGCTCCTGTCATCAACTCTATACATAACTCTATTGCCCTAACTGGGGGTAATCCAGGAAGATCATTGGGAAAGACATCCATGAACTCTTCGACTATCTTGGGCAGCAGGCTTGCTTCTTTTTCTATGGTTGCGACTCCTCCCTTGTGTTGGTCTCTTACTATTCTGCTAAGGACAAACTCTTCTAGAACCAGAATTCTAAACAACACTCTACCATCATAACAGTCTATCGTTGTATGACTGTCTCTCAACCAATCCATGCCTAAGATAACATCAAAGTTACCCATAGGAAACTCGATCAACTTTGCAGATAATAGATGCCTATATACTACGATTGGACATGCTAGATAAACTCTACTAACTTCTATGATCCCATTTCCAGTAAGTATATTCAGCCTTGCTGGCAATGTCTCAAACTTCAATCCTATACGTGTCATATATCGTACAGATATAAATGAGTGCGAAGCTCCAGAATCAAATAAAGCTATGGCAAGAAAGTTTGTAACAAAAATGTTATCTGCCACTACGTCGCCTAACGCCATTGTTTCCTCTAAAGACAAGGTGAGTGCCTGTCCTTGGCCTTGTCGAGCTCCTTGCTGATGTCTTCCTTGCTGTTGTGGTTGTTGTCCTTGTTGATTCTGTTGTTCCTGCCTATAAAGTTGGGCCTGTGTCGGCAACGGATGCAGAGTTAGAGGTCGTGTTGCTATTGCTGGTCCTCCTTGATGCACTGTCCTTGGAACTGGCAATACATAAAACTGTTGTACTGGCCCTCCTGGCCTCTGCATCAATGGGCACATAGAAATCTTGTGATCAGGGCTCCCATATCTCAAACATAGTCTGTTAGCTACTCGACAAATATCCCGTGTATGACCTTTCTTGCCATATTAGGTACAACCTGTCGGCGCTCCCCGTCGTTGTTATTGCTGCTGCTGCTGCCTCGGCTGTTGTGGCCGAGTTGGTACTGTCACTGTTGGAAATGCCGCCCTCTGTGACGCTGAATTATGTATACGAACACCAGATGATGGTGCTAACATTTAAGATACTGGTCCTCCCTCATTATTCTGTCCATGAGGCCTCTTCCGATCCACACTTCTTGATGCCATCCTTTGAGAAGTAAGCTTGACCCTTTTGGCTGCTATTAATACCGCCTCGAAGGTCTGGTAGTCGTATACCTCTGCCATGTGCAAGATCTCCAAGTGAAGTCCCTGTTGGAACCTCATTGCTCTCTCCAACTATGTTGCCACCATGGTTGGAGCAAATCTGCATAGTCGGTAAAACTCTGCCGCATAGCCATCTACCGTCCTTCCAACTTGCTTGAGGTTAATGAACCTCTGCTGCAACTTACACTGAGCCACAATCCCAAAGTACTTTACCCTGAAATGGGTCCTGAAATCCTTCTATGAAATAGGATGCCTCAGTCCTACCTCCATCATAGCCCACCAATCTCTTGCCAGATCTTTGAGTTGTAGGCGAACCAAGTCAACTTGTTCCTCGGCCGAAACTTTAGCCACTGTCAAAATGGTCTCAATATCTTGGAGCCAATTATCTGTCGTAATTGCGTCCCTCGTGCCATCGAAGTATCTAGGGTTCAGTCTGCAAAATCTAATAGATGCCCCATAGTCTGTTCTTTCGCCTCATTCTAGGGCCATTTGTAACCATTGGTTCAACAAGACATTCAGTTCCTGCTGCTGGAGCTATTGTTGTTGATGTTGTTGTCGTTATTGTTGTTGTTGTTGTTGTTTTTTCACCACCATCTGGTATTGTTGTGCATCCAATAATCTACGAATAATCTCTAGCAAGGCTGGGTATCCAGTGCAGCCGACACTGCGGGAGGTACGGGAACACCTGGAGCCTGCTTTTCGGTCCCATTCATCGTGGGTTCAACTCGAGTCCTTGGCTGAGGTTCCACAGGATCTCGTTCCACTGGCAACGCTGCCTCTCCTGTTGCTGCAATATCGAAAGAAGGAGAAGCCCTAAAGAAGAGCACAAGAACCAATAAGCACATGACGAGAAGAAACAAGGAAGCAACCAATCTGAGAAAATCCAAACTGAGTATTGAAGAGAATTTAGAGTTTCAAGAAGGATCACGTTTTATTAAGACTCCTATGACCAAGACTCCTCATAAGTCTGAAGAACATACCTGAATGGGCCACTACTAAAACCTTGTCATGCCCCAGTACCGGAATAAGAAGACGGACATGGCCAGCTACCCCATACAAGGTACTATACGTCGTACGGTGATCACAGCTGTATAAGACAAGGGGGTGCATGCTACAATCAAGTCTCCTATATTCAAGAACTTATATGTCTCAATCATTCAAATAAGAAACAATAAGTATAGAGCATATATGATAAGCAATAAGACGTCCCAAACGCTTTCTCAAAATGTTCTGGTCCAGCTGTACAAAAATAAGAAGCTGGAAAAGTAACAAAAGTATATGACAGTGATTCAGTTACAAACTAAATTAATATAATCATGTAAGGAAAACTAATGTCCAAACTAGCCGGCTAACAGGTGTCGGTGGCTAAACGCCCAAAAGAAGTAAATGTGCAAGATGAGCAAGGAAGAAGAAAATCCACTCGCTATCCTCTGCGACCATATTCCTGGTGCGCGTCATAGGTTGGGGGAAAGAATGCTGGATCCTCAGGTGCTGGCTCGAGACCTGCCATACAAACCAGTGGGGTTAGACCCCAAATAGCAAGTATCACAAAGGAAGCACAAAATGGAGAAACAAAAACCCAAGGAAAACAATAGAATATTACATAGGTTCAGTGTCGTAACTTAGGTCCATGGCCTATCCTAGCGGTAAGGCTCAACCCTACAACCAAACAAGGACAATGGTTGAACCCTCACACAATAATAGTCCATTTTCCTAGGCTACTAGCTGAAATAATACAATCACAAACAATTCTATTTTTTATATCGGTCAACCATTTTTACTGCTTGCTATTTAGTGGAGTCTGAGGTAATCTCAGAATAATGCATAATAAATATCCTCAGATCACGCCAGTGTCGAACATGAGCCAACCGAACCAATATAATAAAATAAGCACTTGCAAGATGCACCAGTCCCCCGTAGGGCTACTGCGCTAAAAATACGGTATTAGCGGTTCCAGTGTTTCTATATTGAAATACTGACTCGGCATAATAATAAGTCAGATACTGCACTCCACTAAGGCAGATAATATACAGTATCTGTGGTGGCCAACCCTCATCGCACTTAGAATAAATCACTGTAGAATATTTGTTGGCATGATCTCGGAATACCGTTCCCTCCAAATGTTACTACCACTTTTAGTTACCTAATTTACCCTAGGTTGTATTTGAAATATCAAGGCGTGGTCACATGAGGATTTTCTTAAGATATCGTACAAGGTACGGACACGCTAGATACGAATCCATATATGTCAAATCTGGATTCACCCGAGTGTGTATGCAATATTCATACAATCAAACATCCTAGCCACGCTTTGGTAGTTTGATTCTCTTATTATGCCCGTGTTGGAAAAATAATGTTCATATTTATAATTTCACGCATTCAAGAATTTGGAGGCATTCTCGATGCACAACCCAATTATAAGTACTTAATACGTGACATGATGTGTCGTACCTCGGCGCACATAAAAACATAAATAATTATCAGCCAATAGTAGTATCAGCACGGATACAGTATTTGAGTCCAATTACCAATTAAATATTGGTCACATGAATCAAGAAAATATTCGATCAAACAAGCAGGGACGCATGGGTCTCTACGCCGCATAACAATCCTTGCCGCATAGAGTCAGGGCTAAGGTCTACTCCTCGAGATAAGTGAGGAAGCGACGGGAATAATAAAGTGTCAGCGATGTGACATAAAGTGTGATATAACATAAAGTGTGTCAAAAAAAAGATAAAACCATAGATAGATGTGCCAAGGATGCGCCAAGGTTCAGAGTCATGCGTCCAAGGGAAGGTGGCCGCATGCTCTGCTTGCCGCATAAGTTCGATGTCACATAAAGTTCGATGCCGCATGGAGTATCCTTTGGACTAAGCGAATTTCTCATTCGTTTAGCGAATGAATGCACAAGGTGTTCAAGGACACTTATGTAGATCAGTAGTCATGAGTCCAACAAGATGGATGCATGATATCAGTATGCAATAAGAGTTCAGCCGTATAGCACTCTTAGCCGCATAGCTCGCTGGCCACATAAAGACTTCGTCTTCTCCAACAGCAGATTCGGCCATGATGAAACTCCCAAAAACTGTAATCTTGTTTTCTTCATAAAAATCTCATTTTAAGTCCAAATCAGGTGAACCAAAAGCCAAAATGCTCTAAATCAAAAGATCTAACATGTAGCAAAAATTGGTTTTTAAAGACACAAGTTTAACAGATCAAAACAAAACAAAAAACTCATAAAATCTAATAAAAATCTAAGTTAGAAATATAGATCTACACTAATCCAATCATCAAAACATAAAACTCCAAGAACTAAAAGTACTTAGAAACACATAATAAACATAATAGAACAATAATATGGAGGGTTTATCCATTTCTCATGTAAGGTGTACTTGCCTATGTAATGGGGAGAGAAAGATAAAGAAAGATGAATAAATGAAGAAGTAAAGAGAGAGAATAAAATGTTGGTTTATATATGCTAGGGTTTGAGGGTTGAACCAAAAACTCTCATGAGTTGAACCAACCCACAAAATAAACCATGAACCAGGTTAAACCAAAGAATGGGTCTAGTCGCCATGCACATGCAACCATGATAAAATAAAAATACGTTCCAAATACATATATCGAGAACGGGGAGTGACAAGTTATTTTGGAATAGATGTTCGTCGACACAGAGTAAGCACGAGAGCGACTCTATTTTCAAGTGGTATATTGTCACGACCCGCACCCGGAATTGGGGCACGAGTACGCGGGTACGTCCAGCCTACGCCGTAGTATCGGCGGTAGAACGCTGTCAAGGTCTTGATACTATCTAGCCAATCTCACACAAGCATCCAATCTCCATAAGGAGGCACGGATGACACAAATAAAATGAACACATACTCAATCACAGGACTACAGCACGATAAGGTATCGAACAAAATTAAATACAACACAAGTTAAAAAGTAATAATCTAACTCAACAAATATCCAAGTCTTATCAAAAAATGCCGGAGACAAATCCGGTACCAAATAGTCTGCTAAAAGAACTAACTAGAAGATTAGTGATTCCGGCTAGACCTCCCGGAATCACAACTAAACTATCAAGTCCAAGTTGCAGCTACTCACCATATGGTCCATAAAGTGTCGGATACCGATCCTCTAAGGCATAGTCTGGAAAAATGTTTCCAGTCAGGAAGGAGCAAAGTACAAATCTCAAATAACAGTTCCATTTAATTGATAAGGACTATAAAGTAATAAACATATTATGCTAGATAATGAGAAGACAGTGAAATAAATGCAATGGTAATTAAAGAGACAAGCAATGTGAAGAGACAGGCAATAGGCAATATGATACAGTCAGTGCATATATAAAAATGAAAAGAACAAGGTACAGTATCATATACGGTGATGTAGTATATGATTTAAAATAGGGAACTGTAATCTATTCTAAGTGTTTAAAATAGTAGTTTCGAAATATGATCGGCTTGGGAACATGTACGATAGCTATAGGGCCTGGCTAATCATATGTGAAGAGCATGATTAACACTTACATTGTTCTATACTTGTATAAAGGGTATGATCACATTTCTTACTAGCTACTTCCCCGCCCCCAACTAGTACTGTGGATCCAACCATGACACGTCACGATACACGAGCAAGTCCAATCTATCATGTACGATGTCTAATATACATGTCGTGTACAATGTCAATACGATAATCAATGTAACATCTCATGACTGCAGATCCAAGCTATACTAGTTCGTGTAGCACAGTGTCAAGGATTCAGATGTAACATTTCAAGATTATTGAACTTATAGAAATTATCAAGGAATTGGAAATTATCAGAGAATGTACTTGCCTTGGGCCCTTAGCTGGTAATTATTGATGTCCCGTTCCAGAGTATCGCCAGGATGAACCAACAGTCCTATAGACATATCACAAAGCAAAACAATATTTGCATCAGATGCTACACTAACACACAGTCTAAAAATACTGAATTCGGGACTACGCTAGGTATGATACTGGTCACCTAGGGTCACCTAGTAGATAGATACATAAATATACATATCTTAAATAACATATGTACTTACAATATATATACAGGTTGAACAATATATTTACTATATACATTAATTTTATATATTAAAATACACTAAGTATGTATACAAAATACATGTATATACATATACAAGTTATATATATTAGAATACGTAGTTATATATATCAATATGTTGAAAATACATATGCCACATTACTACAAACAATATTTGTATAAAACGAAAATATATATCGAATATCTATATAGATATATATATACCAAGTCTTATTACATTTACCATATACATATATATATGTGCATATATATATATATATATATATATATATATATATATATACCAATTACCAAAATACGTATTTACATATTTATACATTTATACCAAAATACGTATTTTATTACATATATTCTATATGAAAATATACCAAAATAATACTTGTATGTATATGAATACATATACACTAAGTATTATTCTAATACACACACCAATATACGCATACGTATTTATATACATATATATATATATATTTCTACACATTAATTAGATATATACATATACATATTAATTAATTATACATATACATACTAATTAATCATACATATACACTAATTACAGGGAAAGGGGAAGAGGAAGGAGGAGCTTACTGAGTTGGGGGGTCGGCTGGCCGGAAAGTGGCCAGGGGGAGCTCGTACTGGTGGTGGTGGTGGAGATAGTGATGGAGGTGGTGGTAGACGGGTGTTGGCAGCGGAAGGGGAGCTGGACGGGAGGACTGAGCAGCGGGAGATGGTCGGACTTGATGGTGGTAGATGGTGATTGGAAGCAGCCAGCGGGAAAACTCCGGTGGCAGTCGGCTCGCCGGAAGCGGGTGATGTGGCAGTTGCAACAGGGAGGAATGGGGGAGCTGTCCGGCGGAGGGAGGACTGGCTGACCGGAGGGAGGAAGAGTAGAGGGAGGACTCAGTCGCCGTAGTTAAACGGCAGAGGGAGTCGGGCTCGGCTGGGTCGGGGAGCTCGACCGGAGTTGGAGGAGTTCGGGCTCGCCCGGAGAGCAGTGGATGCTCGGCAAGGCCGGAGTGCTGTGCTGGGAGGCCGGCTCGAACGGTCGAAGTGCTGTAGAGGTCAGAGAATGACCGGGAAGAGGCTCGCCTGAGCTCGGGCCGGAGACAAGGTGAACAGTGGTGAAGGTATTTCCCCCCTTTCAAAATTTAAAAAGGAAAGAGAAGAAGAAGAAGGAAGAAGAAGAAGAAAAGAAAAGAGAAGAAGAAGAGAAGAAGAATAAGAGCTACGGTTTGGTTGAGGGAGATGGGGGCTTGTGAGATGAGGGCTACCTAGATTTTTGGGGATTAGGGTTCTCCTAGGGAAGAGTGTGGGATGTTACTTTAAATAGGAAGAGAGGGTGTGGAATAAAGGGTTAGAATTTGCCCATTGAATGGATGGCCTAGATTTAACATGAGGGTTTCTTCATGTGGGGATGAGGGTGATGTTAAAAATAATAGGGATTCCTCATTGGTTTAAACAAATGGGTGTTGACACCAAAAATACAAATTTGCAAATTAGCCCCCCTAAATTTGGGTATTTGCGCAGACGCATGAAATAATGAAAATTTGGCGGGCGATTCGGTGTCTGGTATTTTGTAGGGTCAGGAGACGCTGTATGTTCGGTATGGGCTCAATTAGCAGGGCACTGGAATTAAATTGGGATTTTTAAAATCGGTTAAAATAGTATCCTCAATTTAATTAGAAATAAATGCAAGTTGTGTTCTAAAATTAATTAGGAGTACATGGGGCCAAAATCAGGTCAGGTCATCAATACCAATAATGAAGTAGACTCAGAACAGGATATTACCCTAATTTGGGTCACACAAAAAATAGGTCAAGATTGCCTCCAATTTCGATTGGAACGCACAACGATACAAAAATAGGGATTTATTAAATAACGTCCGCGACAATTTTTGTGCGGCTAGAAATAAGGTACAGAGAGCATAATTATGAGTTGCAAAAATAGCAGAATGGAAGGCGGACATGTCTAGGGCAAGATTGTGAAATTTGTTGGAAGATAAAAGCTATGGTAGCGCTCCAAATATCGAAGCAAAGGCAATGCGCAATAATTAATTAAAACACGATAATTAATTACTACCTCCAAGAATTTAATTATAAATAAAACAATTAAATACAGAATTTCATAATTTGGACAGGTGTTCATCTACTGGCTTCTAGGTCAAGTCTACCAGCACAAACACAAATGAACACTGTATATAATTATATATTTAATTACACATCTCACATATTTATTTAAATTAATATACCTATCACGCAATTACTTAATTGTAACTACCATAATATTAAATATTATAAAAAGTCAAAAATATCTCTGTTTTCGGAATGTGGTAGTGACAAGTCTACCCTCCTTAAAAGAATTTCGTCCTCAAAATTTAAAATTCTCATAGTAGTGTTTATTCATACACATCATTATTTTCCCTCAAAGTTTAAATTCATCAACCACGAAATCAGGTAATAATCCACAATGTCTTTTCACAATTTTTAAAATTCTAAAATTATTGCATTCCGAAAAAATCCTCGAAATAAAATCAAAGTCCATTTTTATCAAAAATTTCCCCAAAATTTTTAGTTAATAATTCAATACTCAGAATTTAATATCCACTCCTCAAATTTGATTTTTATCAATGCACAAATATAAAATGTAATCTCGTCCCACAAGGTTTGAATTTAAACATTAATCCATCAAAATTTTATTTCTCGATTTTCTCTTCCACAAAATACTCAACAATGCGATACTTATGGATTCTTTAATTGCAACATCCAAATATAAAATTTTAAAATTTATAACTTACAATCAAATAAATATAATGATAATCTCTCAAAATTTCCAAAATTTAATAACCAATTTAATCATGTCATAATTTTTCTGGAATTAATAAACCACCAATTATGCCATGTTAATTTCTTAACCCTCTATTTAAATCAATGTTTATCCTCAAATTTTAATCATCTTGTCTCTCTTGTCAAGTCATAACTCCTTCATGAATCTTCGTCATGGTCAAACCCCAATAATCATGGTCTAAGAAAATCTTCCTACAATCATACAACATGCAACCTAAGAGGATATGTACGGTCATAGTATCTTTTGTCATGGTATTGCAGTCTTTGTATTAGGGTGTACTACTAACTATATTATAACAAGAAATCATGCATACAAGCTACGGTACTAAGGTATCAGTCAATCAATCAAATAGTTAGGAAAAGAAGAAGAGAACAGAACCTGCTAACACATTACCTGTAGTATCGGTCTCCTCGACCGTCATCGCAAATGCCCCGCCCTGCTGGGGTGGTTCCTTTCGCGGGTGCTGAGCAATGTACGGTTCCACAGGTAGCCTAACTGGATCTCTATAATCTGAAGCTGCGCGCTGGCCGGGAAGATAAGGGGCTAGAAGACAATCCCGTACTCGATATCCCGCAGCGCCGCAGTGCAAACAAAGTCCTAGTCTCGTTCTACAGCTCTCCCAAAGGTGACCTGGCTTCTTACAGAAATGACAAGTCTGCTGTGTCTCTCTCGGAGGCTGTTGCTGATTCTGCTGAACACGGACTGGTGCCTGGTACTGTTGTTGATACTGATACGCCCATGGATGTTGCTAGATAGGAACTGGTGCTAGGTACTGCGGTGGATGCTGAAATGTCCATGGTTGTTGCTGAATATGAAATGGTACTTGGTACTGCTGTTGGTGCTGAATACGGGGATGCTTGGCTGGTCCTGTGCTACCATTCATATCTCCAAAAGTATTGTGACTCCTCTTAGGCCTGAGATCCAGATCCTCTTCTGCAATCTGAGCATCCATCAAGATAGCCTCAAAGGTAGCGGTACAACGACCAGAAGTGCGTGACCTAATCTCTCTCGTCAGCCCCTTTCTAAATTTCCGGGCTCGATCTCCTGGGTCCCGAATCATAGACGATGCAAAATGGCTCAATCTACAGAATTCTGCAGCGTACTCGTCGACCGACATATTTCCTTGAACCAAGTCATGAAACTGACTTTCCAAGGTTCCCAATGCCACGTCAGGAAAGAACTTCTCCTTGAAGAGCTCCTTGAAGGTCTCCCAAGTAAGTCCTTGTGCAGTAATTCTCGGCTCCGTGCGATACCACGTGAGTGCGATATCGAACATCTGACTGCCAGCGGCTTCTATCTGCAAGTTCTCCGGAATCTGGGTCAATCGCAGGCTCCTCTCTATATCCTCTAGCCAGTCGTCAGCGTAGAGTATCCCTTCGGTGCCTTTGAACTCTCGAGGCATCATCCTTTTGAAGTCCACTATAGTGCCTGATCTCTGTTGCTGCTGGCCAGGAAACTGCTGGTACTGTGCTACTTTCTCCAAAGCTTGGAGAGTCACCTGATGAGCATTCTCCATATTTTCTCTTATCAGCTCGGTTTGTGCCTGGTGCGCTTCTGCTTGCACCCTCTGAGCCTCAACTTGAACTCGCTGAGCGTCTGCCGTCACTCTCTGGGCATCTACCATGCCCTGGATCAAGGTAAACATCTGCGTCCCGTCAATGGGTAAACCTTCGGGAATCGGAGTCGGTGGAGGAGCAAGGTTGTCCGTCACAGCTGCGGCAATCCTCTGAACATGTGGGGGAGGAGGATCCCCAAAAAGTGCAGAAACTCCTACATGCATCGGAGATGTAGGAGGAACTACGGCTGTCTGTCCCTCAGGTGGAGAGGTGGCAGACCCCTCTAAAGTTGATGTTCCCACTCTCATAGACCGTGTCTTCGGTGGCATCCTGAAGACAGATCCAAAAGAATCAATTTAGGCTAAAATGTGATATCATCAAGGAAGGACAGTAAAGTTCTAGAGAAGCAACATTCAAGATAAATAGATTGAAAGAAAAATCCTAGTGGTGATTGCACAGGTCAAAGATGCATCCAAGGTTTGATACCTCTACTCCCTAGGTACCACAGTTCTACTAGAAACATACTCACTGCTGGCTTTCTTACCTACTGCGATCGCTGATACTAGTTATTCTTATCACTCAAGTGCATATCAAATGCAACACACCATACTAAGTACTGCTCTCCCTAATACAACCCTAGATGGACACCCAAGTCAGTTGGCAGTGAGGTCTCAATCATGCTCAAGCCAACAGATCCTTACACATGCATCTTATCTACTTATATACTAATATCTCTCTCCCACTATAAAATCTTATCCTCAAATAAAATTTCTCAAAATAACTCCTCGAATAAATTTTAAAGTAAAAATGCATACACTTTCCTCAAGGTTAATTATTTAAGTACTGAAATAAAAACTTAATCACTAAAAATCTTTACAGTTTTGTCTATGTTCATTAAATCGAATCTGAATCCTCAAAATTTTAATAACAATATTTCAACTCCTCAATTTCAAAAAAATTTGCAATTCATTGAAATCTTCAAATTATAATTTAAATCAATATCTTGTAGTCCAATAGCCCTACTATTATCTTTCTCACTGTCATCATCGACATGCGTCATCAGATAATACCATAAATCAGTCTGCAAATTCATCTTGATATGAAATCAAACCCTACAATGAAACCAAGATCTTAATTAACTAATCAACAAGAATCAAATTCAATTTCAGCAAGTGAGAATGGACGGAACAAGGGGAAATGTTTTTAAATTGGGAATTTTAACAAGATTCTCAGGAGTCATCCCAGGAATCTCTCAAGGAATTATGATTGAGTATTCGCTCTCGTCCTAGTATCGTATGTCCTAGATCCTATCGTAGGCACGCAATAGTGTAACAAAGATGCCACACTACTACGACATCGCACAACTCGCGAAGTCTGACCTGCATGGGCCACCACTAAAAACGTGTCACGACCCGCACCCGGAATTGGGGTACGAGTACGCGGGTACGTCCGGCCTACGCCGCAGTATCGGCGGTAGAACGCTGTCAAGGTCTTGATACTATCTAGCCAATCTCACACAAGCATCCAATCTCCATAAGGAGGCACGGATGACACAAATAAAATAAACACATACTCAATCACAGGACTACAGCACGATAAGGTATCGAACAAAATTAAATACAACACAAGTCAAAAAGTAATAATCTAACTCAACAAATATCCAAGTCTCATCAAAAAATGCCGGATACAAATCCGGTACCAAATAGTCTGCTAAAAGAACTAACTAGAAGATTAGTGATTCCGGCTAGACCTCCCTGAATCACAACTAAACTATCAAGTCCAAGTTGCAGCTACTCACCATATGGTCCATAAAGTGTCGGATACCGATCCTCTAAGGCATAGTCTGGAAAAATATTTCCAGTCAGGAAGGAGCAAAGTACAAATCTCAAATAACAGTTTCATTTAATTGATAAGGACTATAAAGCAATAAATATATGATGATAGATACTGGAAGACAGTAAAATAAATGCAATGGTAATTAAAGAGACAAGCAATGTGAAGAGACAGGCAATAGGCAATATGATACAGTCAGTGCATATATGAAAATGAAAAGAATAAGGTACAGTATCATATACGGTGATATAGTATATGATTTAAAATAGGGAACTGTAATCTATTCTAAGTGTTTGAAATAGTAGTTTCGAAATATGATCGACTTGGGAACATGTACGATAGCTATAGGGCCTGGCTAATCATATATGAAGAGCATGATTAACACTTATATTGTTCTATACTTGTATAAAGGGTATGATCACATTTCTTACTAGCTACTTCCCCGCCCCCAACTAGTACTGTGGATCCAACCATGACACGTCACGATACACGAGCAAGTCCAATCTATCATGTACGATGTCTAATATACATGTCGTGTACAATATCAATACGATAATCAATGTAACATCTCATGACTGCAGATCCAAGCTATACTAGTTCGTGTAGCACAGTGTCAAGGATTCAGATGTAAGATTTCCAGATTATTGAACTTATAGAAATTATCAAGGAATTAGAAATTATGAGAGAATGTACTTGCCTTGGACCCTTAGCTGGTAATTATTGATGTCCCATTCCAGAGTATCGCCTGGATGAACCAACAGTCCTATAGACATATCACAAAGCAAAATAATATTTGTATCAGATGCTACACTAACACACAGTCTAAAAATACTGAATTTGGGACTACGCTAGGTATGATACTGGTCACCTAGGGTCACCTAGTAGATAGATACATAAATATACATATCTTAAATAACATATGTACTTACAATATATATACAGGTTGAACAATATATTTACTATATACATTAATTTTATATATTAAAATATACTAAGTATGTATACAAAATACATGTATATACATATACAAGTTATATATATTAGAATACGTAGTTATATATATCAATATGTTGAAAATACATATGCCACATTACTACAACCAATATTTGTATAAAACGAAAATATATATCGAATATCTATATAGATATATATATACCAAGTCTTATTACATTTACCATATACATATATATATGTGCATATATATATATATATATATACCAATTACCAAAATACGTATTTACATATTTATACATTTATACCAAAATATGTATTTTATTACATATATTCTATATGAAAATATACCAAAATAATACTTGTATGTATATGAATACATATACACTAAGTATTATTCTAATACACACACCAATATACGCATACGTATTTATATACATATATATATATATATATATTTCTACACATTAATTAGATATATACATATACATATTAATTAATTATACATATACATACTAATTAATCATACATATACACTAATTACAGGGAAAGGGGAAGAGGAAGGAGGAGCTTACTGAGTTGGGGGGTCGGCTGGCCGGAAAGTGGCCAGGGGGAGCTCGTACTGGTGGTGGTGGTGGTGGAGATGGTGATGGAGGTGGTGATAGATGGGTGTTGGCAGCGGAAGGGGAGCTGGACGGGAGGACTGAGCAGCGGGAGATGGTCGGACTTGATGGTGGTAGATGGTGATTGGAAGCAGCCAGCGGGAAAACTCCGGTGGCAGTCGGCTCGCCGGAAGCGGGTGATGTGGGAGTTGCAACAGGGAGGAATGGGGGAGCTGTCCAGCGGAGGGAGGACTGGCTGACCGGAGGGAGGAAGAGCAGAGGGAGGACTCAGTCGCCGTAGTTGAACGGCAGAGGGAGTCGGGCTCGGCTGGGTCGGGGAGCTCGACCGGAGTTGGAGGAGTTCGGGCTCGCCCGGAGAGCAGTGGATGCTCGGCTAGGCCGGAGTGCTGTGCTGGAAGGCCGGCTCGAACGGTCGGAGTGCTGTAGAGGGCCGTCGGAGAATGACCGGGAAGAGGCTCGCCTGAGCTCGGGCCGGAGACAAGGTGAACAGTGGTGAAGGTATTTCCCCCCTTTCAAAATTTAAAAAGGAAAGAGAAGAAGAAGAAGGAAGAAGAAGAAGAAAAGAAAAGAGAAGAAGAAGAGAAGAAGAATAAGAGCTACGGTTTGGTTGAGGGAGATGGGGGCTTGTGAGATGAGGGCTACCTAGGTTTTTGGGGATTAGGGTTCTCCTAGGGAAGAGTGTGGGATGTTACTTTAAATAGGAAGAGAGGGTGTGGAATAAAGGGTTAGGATTTGCCCATTGAATGGATGGCCTAGATTTAACATGAGGGTTTCTTCATGTGGGGATGAGGGTGATGTTAAAAATATTAGGGATTCCTCATTGGTTTAAACAAATGGGTGTTGACACCAAAAATACAAATTTGCAAATTAGCCCCCCTAAATTTGGGTATTTGCACAGACGCATAAAATAATAAAAATTTGGCGAGCGATTTGGTGTCTGGTGTTTTGTAGGGTCAGGGGGCGCTGTATGTTCGGTATGGACTCAATTAGCAGGGCACTGGAATTAAATTGGGATTTTTAGAATTGGTTAAAATAGTATCCTCAATTTAATTAGAAATAAATGTAAGTTGTGTTCTAAAATTAATTAGGAGTACATGGGGCCAAAATCAAGTCAGGTCATCAATACCAATAATGTAGTAGACTCAGAACAGGATATTACCCTAATTTGGGTCGCACAAAAAATAGGTCAAGATTGCCTCCAATTTCGATTGGAACGCACAACGATCCAAAAATAGGAATTTATTAAATAACGTCCGCGGCAATTTTTGTGCGGCTAGAAATAAGGTACAGAGAGCATAATTATGAGTTGCAAAAATAGCAGAATGGAAGGCGGACATGTCTAGGGCAAGATTGTGAAATTTGTTGGAAGACAAAAGCTATGGTAGCGCTCCAAATATCGAAGCAAAGGCAATGCGCAATAATTAATTAAAATACGGTAATTAATTACTACCTCCAAGAATTTAATTATAAATAAAACAATTAAATACAGAATTCCATAATTTGGACAGGTGTTCATCTACTGGCTTCTAGGTCAAGTCTACCAGCACAAACACAAATGAACACTGTATATAATTTTATATTTAATTACACATCTCACATATTTATTTAAATTAATATACCTATCATGCAATTACTTAATTGTAACTACCATAATATTAAATATTATAAAAAGTCAAAAATACCCCTATTTTTGGAATGTGGTAGTGACAACGTTATACTTGAGTGATCAAGAATGGACTTGTGCAAATAGAAGTATCGTTGGACTTGAGTGATCAAGAACGAACTTATGTAAATGGGAGTTTTGTTGGACGAGAATGGAATAAGCAATGGAAAGAGTGTTTGGAATTTGAAGGATTGATGCGGGCCAAGTATTGGAAACAAGTTAAGATCGATTAGATGGAAAGCTATATATCAGAGTTTGCTTGCACGATTTGGAAGTTCGGTGGAGCATTCATTAATGCAAAGAGAGAGTTGAGCATAGAGAATAAATAGTTGGGATACGCTTGAGCGAGCGATGGGTGTATCGAAGGGTAGCGAGCACGGACTATGAATTTTGGCAATACATTGGAGCTGTTGGTTGAGAAATAAAATATGATATGGTTTGGAGGTGCAATACGATAGATTCGTACAAAGTTGAAGGATTTTGGATATTGGTGCTCGTGAAGTTTGACTCAAGGTTTAGCGAAAGTAAAATTTGGAAAAATTATGCAACGATGGTAAACGGATTCTCCGGAAGATATGAACGGGCATAAGGCAAGTCTAGTTTATGTTAAGTCAGATTGGAAGTTAACACTCGCAGTACTGAGGCAGATTAAGGCAATAAGTAAAGGCAATATGGATTTAAGATTGTGTTGGAACTTGTGCATGAGTCATTAAGAGCGTGTGGATGAATCAGAACATGAGAAAATCAAGACAGGCTAAGGAATGAAATAAGAACAAGGATTTATGGAGGATGAACTTTTGAAGATAGCAGGACAAGAAGGCAACACTGAGGAAAATCGTCGTGTGGCTCGAGCAAGTTGGACGTGCAGTGTGAAGCATGGCATACGGATAAGAATTAGAGCAAGTCTATGATTTTGGGAATCGTTGCAAGCGATAGTACGAGAAGTCGAACATGGAAGTTTAAAAATTGGATGGAATCAGGGAAGAACGACGGATTGATGGAAAACGGTTTCCACGAGTGCAGTTTGACAATTTATGGCTTTCATTGATAGTAAGACTCTAGGTGGTTAAGCGCTATTTGGATGACAAATACATCAGAGGTAGTGCATGAAGTGCTCAGATTCAGAAGTTTGTTCGGATCAAATTTTTGGGTTATGGCTCAGATTTACAGAGGAGATATAGCACGGTTCATAGTAACTGTCCATCGTGATAACTCACAAGTATCGAACGTAGCTTCGGGGCAGCTGACCCTAAAGACTTGACCGCCAAATTAGAGATAAATATTGTAGACCCATAGAACGAACCTTGAGACGACGCAATTGGAAATGGGTCGAGGGTGGATGTGAGTGGTGTATATTGGAGATAGGCCTAAGTGACTGAGTGTTGTATTTGAGAGATCCTTGGGATAGCCTTTAGCTGAAGATACATTCGAAAGATCAAAGCAATGGTGGAAATGGCCTAAGTCAACTGATGAGATTTGGAGTTGCAAATTTTTGAAGATGGCATCGCCTCTGATCATCGTTCCCCGGAAGGAAATAACATTCATATGAATTGACAACTGTGTAACTAGATTCAAGAAGTTAAAGCCGCGGCTCGTTCAGATAAAATCCTTACACTACCGGATGGACAGATGTTCCTCAGATCTACAAGATACATCAGACTTGGTTTGCGGTATGTGCTCATGCAGAGGGCAAAGGTGATATCCTGTGCTTCGAGCTAGTGGAAGCAGCGCCAAGAAATATTTTATGAGTGACCTAGGAATTATGGCGAGTGTGTCCGCATCAAAATTATGATGACACTATCCCTATAGCATGGCGACAAAATCTTCGTAGATCACATGAAACCTAATATAGATGTTCACCCAGTGAGGTATTAAGATTGAGGCAGAGGTGTTGGGCCGAGCTGATCTAAGAGCATAGTACGATGTTTGGATAAATCGCCTAGCTGGGGTAGTATCAAGTTGTGATGATCGTTCGTAGCATGAGATAATATTTGGATAACGGTGCATGCGAAACATGGTGTGATTATAGTCTAGTTAGATTTTGGCTGGTTGAGCTTGGATGGTGCTAGTAAAAATTCAGAAACAGTTGGATGGTCGAGCCAGAACAAGAACTGATTTGAGTCAGGTGGAGAGATTATCTGAAGAGAATTATCGTATTTGAGAATAGCACTTATGCGAATGAGTTATGGGATGAACGTCACAATCGGTTCAGTCGAGAGTGAAGCAATGAATATCTCGGACATGAAGAAGCAATGGATGTCTCGGATATGAAGATATCCTTGTAACTTGTCCAAATTTGCTATCGCTAAACTTGGCTGAAATGCATGTATTTCAGGGATGCCTTAAATATGTATATGATCAAAACTAAGCAATATGTTAAATTTGAATTGATCTGCAAGGAGGATGTGGAAATATGGAATTTGTGTGAGCGTTCACCACAATGCGAGATAATGAGTCTAGATCAATGGAATGTAAGTTGCATGGAGCAGCGTTATAAAATGGTTAAGCGGCATACGAGAAAAGGAATGGATACTGGTTTGGTTCGAGGATGAACCTTATTTTAAGTGGTAAATTATGTAATTTCCTGCAACCGCATGGTGCATTATGCTGAGTCAGATTAAACGAGGCAATGGTTGGTTACATTTTAATTTGTTGGATTTGGGAGCAAGTATTGATTTGAGTTGGTTTCATATGCAGATTGTGTGCAGAGTTTGATAAAATCAGGTGTTCGTTCAAAGCAGTACTGGGATAGCGGATTGGAGCGATAATGTTGTTTTTCTTAGTCCGATCGGTCGGATAAATTGGAGAGCACGACCTACTCGCACGGTCATACCAATTGAGTAGATCATGCTTTGCATTGGACCACGAATTTAAGAGATCGGTCGTATCGGCAAGGTAGGGTGCTTAGCGGATTCAGACTTGGTGAGTGGGCTCTGTCCCTTCTTCTCTACTCCTTCATGCCTAATAATATGGAAAATACGTAATGGCTTGGACACTTGGAACTAGAACATTGGAATCACTGCACTTTGGCGTGAATAGAGTGTGCGATGTTTGGTTGGATAAAATTTGTGGCTTGAGTTGGACTTACGTTTGAATAGTTGGAGTTTTGAGTGGATCATCTTGGTCGGAGAAGCAAACTTTTTATCGAGTGGGCGAGCGTATGTTGCGCACGAGTATCAGTTGGATGATTTGTCAAGCAAAATATGCAGTTGTGGTTCAAAATCGGACAACTTCATCATAGAGGGCATTGTGCCACTGTTAGGATATTGTTCTACGGAGAATTCAGAGCGAAGGATATTATACCAATCGAAGCATAGTGTCGAGAAGCGGCATGGTGCCTAATAGAGATAATTTGAGGATGGTGCCTTGGGCTATAGTTGGAGAATGATTATAGATAATTGGATGGATCGATGCGAGTATCATTTGGTGGGGCGAGAAGGCTCGATTCTCTCGTCATACCTACTTGGTGTTTGTATTGGTCATGAACAACCTGTTGCACGTAGGGTTTGGTTTTTTCAAACTGGATATGCTCCGGGACACCAAGACCGTTCGGCCATAGAGGAGACAAATGGTAACGTGCCTTGGGCGCGGTGCCGACAGTTCGATACGACCAGGCGGGCTAGCTACTCAGCGCTGGATCAGATAGAACTGCAGTTGATTAGTCCTTTATGACTTGGTTAGTGACTTCATATAGATAAAAGTTGGTTTGGTTTGTGCATTCGTGTAGACGACGGGCGGCCACCTTGCCTCGGGCAAGAATATGTATATCGATTATTGGATTAGCGAGGCTTGGATTGTGGCATGGTTCGAGGATGTATTTTGAGTCTTGGAGTGCGATGTGGTTCGATAGGTTAACGCTTTGCTTCGGGTTTGAGTAGAACGGATTTGCATGCTTAGTTTCTTTGAGTTTGGATATAACTGCTAGTATATTTGCTTGAGTTGAATGATTTTATGCTTAAACTGCTTTACTGCTTTCCTTAACATGCCATACCTCTGCCATGAAATAAATCTAGGATTCTAGTTGAAAGATCACCATAAAACTGTTTGCATTCACTATCTATTTAGTGTCGGTTTAGACGAGTGGGTTATCCCGCTCACCAGTACGGCTGTGTACTGACCCACATTTGTGGGCATTATTTTAAGGTACACAGGTGTAGTGGCTCAGCTTGGATATGCGGGATATGATGTATGGAACGGTAAGTACCTTTGTGGGCAAGACAAAGAGCAAGAGTATTGTATCGCCTTTGTGGCATTCTCCTTTATGGTATTTTTATTTGGATCCTTCGAGAGCTTCGTTGTGTATACTCTGATGTGTGCTTGGTACACAATACTTAACTTTTGCTACAACTTGGTCATTTTGATAATAACCTTGATGCTTGACATCATCGCCTTGTGCGAGAGCAACTCCAGGCTCGGACAGTATCACGTCCCGATGAGAACGATTGTCCTGCGGAAGTGCTGCAACATGGTGATTCACGTTCAACGGGGACGATCGAGCTTGCGGGAGATTGGGGCATGACATCCGAAACATGTAGAAGCTCTGAAGGGATATCTGAACATTTTTGTCAATCTCATTTAGCGTCGTCGGAGTCAAGGGCGACTGGTAGGAGGAAGAAGCCACAAGCGCAGCAGGTTGTGTGGCAACGCCCGATGGCCTTGAAGGTGAAGCAGTAGCAAAAGAGTGACCAGTAGGATGTCTCACGTTCCACTCCTTCATGGCCATCTCAAAGGCCGAACACTAGGTAGCTGAGCAAGGCCGGAGGTGCGACTTATGACAGGAGTACCAGGGTGCCCCACTGCTTCGGCACTCGCTCGCGTACCAACCCCAGACTGGGTACAACAACCTCAGATGACGATCCCGCCACCATAATGTCGGGAACATCGGGAACAGCCTCCTCGAAATGACCCACCATCCCACCATCTGGAAAGGCCTCGAAAACCAAGTGCCCAGTAATAACATCGGGAGTAGCATCCACTGTACTAGAAGGACCCACAACAGACCCTGTAGGGTGCTCGTCGCCTCTAGAGGGGCGAGGGAGGGATTCATACCTCCTCCAGATAAGACCACTACCCCCTTTTTCTAGGATATCCTCCTCGACAGCCACGTCCACTGTCCGTAAGGGAGTAATAGGGCTTGCAGGACCAGAACAACAAACAATTATCTTCGCCCAAAGAATATAAAGCTGAAGCCAGAAAACTAATCTCTTACAAAATTGCAAAATGACATACCAGAGGTAGGTGGCGTAGGTCGTGGCTCGTCCAGTATTGTCATAGCCTCCCCCATAGCTTCCATGTCTTCCACGGATATGTGCTCCAAAGGGGTATAAGGCTCCTCCGCCAAAGCCGCATCCAAGCCCCGAGCTCCCGAAGCTTCAGGTGTTGGTTCTGAGGCACCCACGTCGGACTCTGGAGGGGTTTCCTCTTCCAGTTCAGCATAAGAAATCACTGAAGCAGCTGTCGGCCGGGGACGGCCCCTCTTCTCCTGTGTCTTCAATTCGAACAGACTAGAAGAGAGAGATTCCTAAAAAGGATCAGAAAGAATCAAACTGAGAGGGTTTACGGATAACGCCATAGCATCTAAATTGAGTCATGTTTCAGGAACCGTTAGTACAAGGGGTCCTACCTCTCCGCTTTCGATCCTCTTTACTGGGGGCTTAGTCTTCGTCATTGGTCCCGTCTCTGGGACCACATCGGTCCTCGCCTTCTTGGAATAGCGAGCATGCTGGGTCCTGGCCTTTAATTTGTGCTTCACAACCAGAGGATCATTAGAAGGGGATGTCGTCTTCTCTTCCCCAGTTGACGGCTCCAACTCCACGAGCAGAGGCCTAGCAACACTCTTTTCTTTTTTGGGCGTCCAACGCGCCCTCGCTTCCAAAGGCATCAACATGGTGCCTTCGATATAACTCAACTCCGGGTCAAAGCCAGCTGGCAGAGCATTAGCCATGTAGTAGTACTTTGTGGCCGTATACAGCATCTTCGGCACGACACCGATAGCGGGTAGGCAAAACTGAGCCTGAGTGCCAGTTGCGCTGTAGTAAGCCAGGCTCGGGCCCCGTCAAGCAAGCTGCCATTATATCCGAGAGAAGCACTTGGGTGACCCAGTAGAAGTTGGGTGTAGCCGAATTAATGAGCAAATCGATTGGGCAAGTAAGGATCTACGAAGACTGCAGCCTTGTTCTGGTATACCAGATGGGATGGACTAATGGACTGGAGCCAACGAAAGAGCCTCTTAGACAGGTTGTGGGGCATCCCCCTGTTATCTTGGTAAGCGACATTTCTTTCGTCGTCAGTAAACTCTGGCTTAGTCGTGAAGAAACTCTAGTCAGTCATGAACGAGAGCTGCCTTCTGCTGGCGGGAACCGTGCCATACTTCCACTTTATCTCCCGATACTTGCGGATATGGGCATCAGCAGCCACCATGCCCTCATCAGTCCCAGGGCTCATCAGAGACCCGTAATGAAAAAGAAACCAACCCATCAGATAATGATAAGGAAGCTTAATTCTGTTGAAATGCCCCTTACCATAATGGTCCTCGAGCTTCTGGGCGAAGTTGCGGAGCTCCCGATGGATACGGCACGCCATAGCCGCTAGAAGGGCTAACTTGTGGCCAAAAGACAACTTCACAGCCGAAAGAATAAGGGTGCGGCTGATTCTCTCTATTGTCCCAGACCCTCCAGGGACCATGCAGTTACATAACCAAATTATCAAGTATTCTGCCAGTAAAGCCTTGGCGGATAGCTTGTGGGTGTCCATGAGAAAGTAATTGAGCTCCCCCTCCAAGTCACCCAGTTCGTTAACGGTTTCTTCATCTTCCTTCGAGGAACCCTCCACGTCTTCCTCCGCGGGAGCGGCCTGTTCCCTCAGCTCCCGGATGGAGTCGGTTACTTCATGTTCGGATCGCGGCGCCCGAACACGAACTCTAGTGGACTCCTTGGATACCGAAAAAGATGAAGAGCCCAAGCTGTAATATGTGGAGAGGACCACTCGGTGGATTTCTTCGTCTTCTTCGATGATCACTGGCAGATACGGTAATGGCATAACAGTTCCTTGTACACCGCCAGCATCTCCGGGTTTTTTGCTTCCAGTTTTCCGAGTTTTTCATTACTCGGAGTATACTCTTCATAGGGTTCATCGCCCCAGAAAAGTCTCGAGACGACGTGCATCTCATGCAGAGCCAATCTCATCTCGCCACTAGGCATGAAGAAAGTCCCGGTACGAAGGTTGTATAACTCCATCAGCGCCACGAATAAAGGGCAGTTCATATCTAAGCCATAGCACGTACCCCTCACAGCAAAAAATAGATCAGCAGCCTGGAGCTCTTGCTAATACTTTTTCAAGTTCCACAGGGTCAGGCGGCACCAGGTCTCGTTGTAATGAGACTGGGGGATAAGTTCAATTCTTGGTGACCCGATGAAGGAAGGTGCCCGTCACATATATGCTGAGGTTCGGTCCTAGATCACTCCCGACAAGGCCTGGCTTTAATCCAATCAAAGAGTACGAGGATGACTCCTTCGCACTATAAAACTCCCCCTTGTTCTTTCCAGCCCTAACGTGGCCAAGAAGAGCCCCATGCGGCTCAGGGGTCAAGTTCCAGCCCATCCGACGCGGACCCATCATCACCTTCAGATCCGACAAAGGCAAGTGACGCTCAAAAGAAGGAAACATCATCTCGGTCCCACGGAAGGTGAAAGACCAATTCTCCCTGGTTGTCCCTATCTCAGCTTGAAAAGATTTTAGTGCATCCCCGAACAAGAAGTACGACTTCTTGTAAAATTACGGTCCATCGTCAGCCGGGATCTCCCCCGAGTTTATCTGGCTCAGCAAGAAGCCAGGCGACTGCTCGGCAATCTTCTGTTGACGTTCTGGAGGGAGGTCTTTGTTGATCTGGTTCTTGATGGCCATGGTCAGGTCCCTAAGGTTCATATTCAACGGAAGCATACCGTGACCAAGGACTACTTAGACAGAGGGTACAGTAGGCAGAGTCACTGCAAAAAACCATAAAAGAGCATGATCATAACTTCAAATATTCAGAAGGGTATGCTCATGCGGCTGGATGGCCTATGCGGCCAAACCAAACCCTGCGACTATGCGGCACCGTAACCTATGCAGCATGGTCTTCCATGCGGCATAAGTCACTATGCGGCATAGCTTCACATGCGGCAGGGTCTCCTATGCGGCTACCCATGCGGCAGTGAGAAGTTGGCGCATAGACGAATCCATGCGTCCAACTGTGCATATGTGCCTCTGCAGTTTGGAGAATAAGTTCATCTTCCTTGTTCAAGACCTACCCTTGATCGGCGGCTGAACGTCGGCGGGGAACGGTGGAGGGTCCACAGCGGCCTGGCCCTTCCCCTTGCTCTTGGCCTTCCCCTTACCCTCAGCGACGGCGGCAACGGCAGATGAAGCAACTTTGGGGGCCATGGCAACAGCAGTAAGAAGAAGAGAAGAAAATAAGAAAATATGAAAGAATTGTTCTCTCTCCTCTGCCCCCTATATATATATAGGCAGCAACATGCGGCTGGAGATGAAGCGACAGCTATTCGGATCCCGAGTTGCCTCGATTCATGTAACGGCCATGAGTGACGATGAATCCTCGGTTGTTGGGCTACTTTATCCCCTAACGGCGCAGAATCCCAAGAGATCTCCTCGAAGATTGGGCCAAATTGTAAACTCCCTCGACCAGATTTTAGTATTTTAATATTATTTTTAGTTAATTAGAATTAGTGTAACTTTTTAAAAATTTATTTACTATATATTCTATTGATTGTGCACCTGTTCATTACACAATTAATTAGGGCCTCACACTAGCTGTTAACCCTAAACTAATTTCACATCCCTGTCCTAGACTTGCTAGACTACATTTTCTGTATTTTTAGCAACTCCCAGAAATCTCGTTTTGTGCTTCATTTTAGCCGCACAAATATCGTTACAAACATACGTATTTAATCCCTATTTAATTTTTTGCTCTTTACCCACCTCTGTACCCTAGATATTTGAGGACCAGTAGGCACCTGTTTTGCCCAACCAAAAATAAAATAATATTCTACACTAATTGTATTACAATTATCGTATTGACACCGTAGAAAAATTATGACCCTAACTGCCCTTAAAAAAATTAGTGAACACCGTGCGCAGTATTTATTAAATAATAAATACGGTGACCCGTATCACCTAAGAAATCAGACCCTGCATCTGCCCAGACTCATCCCACACAGTTCAAAACACTTCCCCAGCTTTCCCTCTCAATTCAGTGAATTTTAGAAATTTTTAGAACCAGGTGATTTTCCAGACAAATTTCATAATTGTGCAATTTCCCAATTTTTGGACTTTTATGCAATTTATGAAAAGTCAAGGGTTTTTATGCAAAAATTCCCATATGAGGTGGCATCACCTCATTGGTTATTGAATAGGTGGAGTAGGACCCACAAAATATCAGATTAATATCCATAATTATCTGAATTAGATATTTAATTAATTAAATTACTAAAATACCCCCAATATTCCCCCTAATTACAAAACTACCCCAACCCTAACCCTATATAACTACCCAGCCCCCTTCATAACCGAACCCATTCCCCCTCACTCCGGCCACCCTCCGCCCACCGGACCGTCGCCGACCACCTCGCCACTCCCCCAACCATCCCCCAGCCAACGGCCACCCCCTCCGGCCACCGCCTCCGCCGCCCTGAGCCCCCGCAGCACACTCCCCTTTCCTGCACCACAGCCGCTTCCTCACCTCCGATCGCCCACCACCGCCGCCCTGACCGTCATGGACCTCCGCCACCGACCCCATCCGCTCCGCCGTGACCTCCTCTACCCAACCACCACCGCCACACCTCCCCACGACCACCTTCCTGGCCGGTAGCTCCCCCGCAGCCTCCTCCCCGACTTCGCCTCCAAAACACCACCACCACTCCGACAGTCCCCCACCGCCACTCCGGCCACCCCCGACCTCCGCCACCCTCACCGGACTGTTCGTCTCGACCTCCTTCGCCACCCCGACGGCCTGTACCCCCTCCTCCGCCGCCGCTACCGCCGCTGCAGCTGCTGCACGTTGCTGCTGTTGCTGCTGTTGCCGACTGCAGCTGCTGCTGCAGGCGACTCTCCGGCCAGCCGCCGGCGACTCCGCCGCCGTGCTTCCACCGGCGGCAAGCCCAGTGGGCCCCCTGTCAGTAGGTATAATACTAAAACCTAATATATATGTATTTTCATATATATCCCTATATGTATATACATATATGTATATATATATGTATAATATATGTATATATGTATATTTATATATATGTGTGTATTATACTCTTAATATATATTATATATATACTGTTATTATACAGTATATTATACTGTATATTATATATATATATACTAAATATATGTATATGTATATATATTATTATTTTATATGTATGTATATATTTATGTATATATACTTATATTTATACATATATTTATATATGTATAAATATAATATCTAATTATATGTATGTTATATAAATATTTATATGCATTTTCATTTCTATTTTTCCTTACTTATAAATATATATATATTTATATATATATAATTATATATATATAGTATGTATACTATATATATCATATATATATAACATATTTGTATATGTTATATAATTTCTACTATAATGTATATATGTATACTATGCACTCTTTTTCTTTTATTTATTTCTGCACTTAATTTCCTACACCTATTATATATATATATATATATATATATATATATATATATATATATATATATATATATATATATATATATATATATATATATATTATCTATAAGTATATAATATAACATATTATTAATATGTTATACTATGTATTATTATTAATAATAAATATTATTGCTGGATAATACAGCTTATATTTATATGTATATTTCAAATTCTTGCACTGTCTTTAAATTTATATATTATATTATCCAGTGGTCACCTATGGACCCTGATAATATTATTATTATTATAAATGCTGTATATAACAGTGGTCACTTATAGACCCTGATATATTTGCTGAATAGTACAGCATTTATATATGTATTTAAAATTCTGTTCTGTTATTTCATTTTATTATTATATTATATATATCAGTGGATACACCCTGATAATATATTATAGTATTATATACCTATCGCAGTGGATATACCCTGCTACTACATATCTGCATTTGTCTGTTTTTCATATACTATATATATTACTATATATACTATTATATCTATATATATACATACTATATATATATATATATCTATATTATATATGTGTATATAAGTATATATATATATATACTTTGTATTACAGCCTTGATATTCACGAACCCTGTCTGTTTTAACAGAAACCACCTTCAGCACAGCCAGTGACCCCCTGTCACCAGCAACCTCAAACCTGACTGCGAGATCAGGTTATCAACACTATCAGGGAGTAGGCAAGTATACCTTGCCAAGTACTGTTTAAATTCTCAATATTGTATATGCTCTTGTTTCTGTATTTCATATACCATGATTACCTGAGACTGCCTTGGGTACAGTCAGTTGATATGTTGACATTTAAAATAATATTACAGACTCACCAACAATTATGAGAGTATTCTAATATTCTCCTAGACCCTATCACGGGAACACGCAACATGGTTGCAATGTATATTGGGATGCGAGCTGCGTATTTGATTTGCTACCAATACGTGTGACCCGCATCACGGATTAGAATAATTTAGGAAATGTATGACTTGACACTTAGTTATATTGGGCGGGGAGGACGACTAAAATACGTATGGGACACCCACCTCTTTACCATGTGCCGCACTCGACGGAGTGATACGGATGATATATGTATATATTCATGTGACCATTCTCATCGTAGATGGAAAATTGTATAGTGCCCTTGAACGGGGGCATATGTGGCATATACTAGCCTGTCACTACAGATTGGTGAATTACGTCAGCATATGTCTAGCCACACATTTCCCATACGTACTAGGTTGTCTCAAATTGCATTTCACTTAGATGGTTAGCACCCTGTATTTATTTTATTCAGTAATTTTTATTCAGTATTTACATACATGGCATGTTGTTTTCCTGTATCTTGTTACGTCCCTCTGAGGACCTGGTTCTCTGCCAGGTTTAGCTGAGACACTCTACCCCACAGTACCTGGACTTGGACAGGAGTCTGGACATGCCCTTGAGATGGAGTCAGAGGAGATGACGTCAGAGTCTACCTGAGTACACAGGAGTTGGAGCTACATATTTTGAGGATGTTGTGCTAGTTTATCTTATTTCACTTCTGCTTACTTTTTGTAGTGGGATTGTTCCCACCTGACTTTATCTGGGTTGTATATGACATTTCAGATATAGCATCTATATATTCAGCATTTTCCCTGTTATTCTTGTGGATGAGATAGATTTACCTGTATTTAGACTTGTAGTATTTTAGGACAGCGTAGCACATCACTTCGGGTCCATTAAATTGGGTAATCCCTTAGTGACGTGTCAGCTGGCCAGTGACACGTGGCCTAGTTCCGTATATTTTTGGGACTGGGGTGTGACACGGTTTTAGTGGTGGCCCATGCAGGTCGAGTTAATTGCTAGTAACATGATATCATGTTCAGCAAACCTGCAATAGGATAGGAATACTAGGTCTCATCCACACTGACTTCATCCATAAATTTTGCATCCTGCTTGATTATCATCTATTAAATCCTTCGTACTTTTCTCAAATTTTCTATCTTTTTCAGAAATATGGACATACCCGGGGAAATTGCGATTGATGGAACTGACCAAGCAACAGACCTCTCGCCAGATGTCCAAGGGACACCAATCCCGAGAGACCAATCTCCGAGAAGGATGCTGGTCAATCCAACAACCTCGTACCTTCACCAGAATTTGACCCAAGAAGCAACACCAGTCCAGCAAGAAGGGCAACCTTCTCAGGCACCAACACTGCAGGCAGAGATACCTTTGTCTCCACCTCCAGTTCTCGCAGCCCTGATGCCACAACTTGAGGAACAATCTCAGATGTTCCAAGCCATGTTGCAGGCTCAGTTGCAACAGAATGAAGTCCTGAGACAATGCTTGATGACGGTTCTGGAGAGGACAACTGCTTTAGCACCAGCCCCTGTCCAACCAGCTAGCACTGTTCAAGGCTTTAGCCGGATGAGCCCGAGAACTTTTAAGGGCAATAAAACTCCGGAGGAGATCTCAGACTGGATCTCCAACACGGAAATACTGCTAGAAGGTTCCCAACTTCACCCCGATCTATGGATAACAGCAGTAAGGACCCTACTTCTCGGTAACGCCCATCACTAGTGGGAATCTATCGAGCGCAGCACCGGCAAGAACCATACTTGGGAACAATTTCTGGAATATTTTAATACAAAATATTTCCCAGCCACGGTCAGAGATGAACTGTACTTCCAGTTCCTGCATTTGGAACAAAGGAATATGACCGTCGACGCCTATGATGCAGAATTCAGTCGACTAAGTCAATTCGGTGCCATCCTAATACCAACCAAGCTGAAGAAGGCCCTAAAGTTCCATCACGGCCTTACCCCCGAACTCCAAGGGTATATTACGGCACAGTCGAGGATTTCATACGAAGAAGTTCTTTCAGAGGCAAGGATACAAGAAGCCATTGGCCGAGAAGCAAGATGTTCAAATCCAACCATACTAGCCAGAGACCAGACTGGAGCAGGAGGACCAATCCGTCACCCAGGAAATCAGACACAACACCAGATGGGATCATATCAAACCAAGAAATTTTTGACTTGTCACCATTGTGGCAGGAAGGGACATTATGCCAAAAACTGTCGAAGGAAGTATAGACTATGCTTGATATGTGGAGATAATCAGCATAGGGCCAAAGACTGCCCACAACACAGAGAAGCAACACTCCAGCATGGGCAAGGACCAGTAGCACCAGCCCAGAGAATGCAACCCCCTACTAGAGGTCAGCATTCCCCAGTATCTGGAAGATTTCAGAGGGGACCACCCTTAGTCACCCAAGACACGCAGTACTGCCTAGCCAGACAACAAATCGGTAGACAAAGGCACGAGCAGGCCTTTGCACTAGCTGCAATTGCAGAAGAACTGGAAGGTGAAACCATTTCAAGTATCATTATAGTCGCATTATTACCAGCAAACCGCATTATTTGATTCTAGAGCTACACTATTTTTTTCACATCTAGTAGTTTCGTACCCATGCAAATAGCCAGGTTTACCGGAAAAGGCATTGTTCCAGTTACCAACATTACTAAAGCCTGCTAGTAGTCAGGTATAGAAGAGTAATGAGGACGCGATTCTTGGTACTTCCAATACCAAACCTCGACATTGTCTTAGACATGGACTGGCTAAGCCAAGTACAAATAATATCCTAGACTACAGGAAGAGAAGCGTCATCCTTAGACCACCAAGTTACCCATTCAGAAATAGATAGTACCGAGGATAGCAAATCATATTGGTTAACCCTAGTCACCTGATGACTTATAGTATCCGACCTAAATTATTTTCTACCCTTAGATAATGATCAGGACTAAGCAAACACATATAGGTAGATTGCTAGACATTGATTGATAAGCTCAAGCATATGAATGAAGTGATAGCTGAGTACTACAGGTAGTTTCCAAATTAGATTTGATATACATGACTTATTAGGGGAGTCAGTAACTTCTAGTCTCGCGATTTCACCAATAGATTAATTACAGGAGAGAGGGTAGACAGATGTTAGTCTTGAGAAAAACATCAGAAAAACTACCAATAATATGTGACCTGTTGTAAATCTGGTGATACCCATATAATTTGGATAAAAGGTACACATAAAGTAAAATAGGAGGACATGTGTTTTCACCTACCCGAGAACTATCAGACTTGGAAGAAGTGGAAAACTAAGCTCGAGGTACGTCATACCCTTCGATGTGTTGGAACGCATCAAAGAAGTTGTTTACAAGATAGCATTACCTCAGACATTGGAAGAAGTACATGACGTCTTCCACATATTCCAATTAAAGAGGTACGATCTGGATACAAGTCATGTGCTTAAATGCGGACAACCTATAGTGTATATTAAGGTTGTAGAACTTAGAAAACCATACCTCTTTTGGGTCAACTAGCAACCTAGACTAGAAGTTAGAGATTATAGAATCTTGTCTTTTTGTGAATTTGAATTGTTTTGTACTTCTCATATCCTAATCTAGCGTACTTATATTTGCTATACTACCTTAAATTATACTCTGCTATTATAGCCTAGTTTTGCAAGCTTATTCTTTATCAAGCTTGTTCATTAAAATATGTATTATTGGAGTACTATATTAATACATTTCAGAATCAGTATATGACGGTCTGATCAACCATAATACACTTGGTTCGCTCTTCGCATAACTACTTTACGTGGGTTGAGATATATAATGATTAGTAGACAGATGTACTTACCCTCTGCGCATATCATATCAGCTACATAACTGTGCTAATACGAATATGTGAATAGGGATTACCAGAATAGCATTTCCATCCACAACTGCCTTGACAATTCTCCTTGAATTCTTTAAACGCCTTGAATCTTCATACTTCTAATCTATTACCTCCCCCTTGAACTCTTGATTACTGTTTTCCGTCTTTCCTTATTTCGGAAGGAAGAAACCTCATACTTAGTATAAATACGAAGTAAATTGTTTCTATAAGCCATTTTTATTTGTTTCTTGGGAAATTACCAAACCCTATTATTAGATTAGATTACAGTTTAATACTGTTCTTATTTTTTTAATGACTTTCGCTACCTACCATACGTTGTATTACGTTCCTCTAGTTCATATTGCATGAAAACATCATGCACCAAGCAAATTAACCTGGGAACGGGAAGAGAATATTCGATAATGTTTCCCCCATCTATTTCCAGATCAGGGTATGTCCAAATATTTCAAATCAATCTTCAGCTATCTATGTCCTGATATTTCAAATCAATCAATCTTTCGTTCTCATTATATGTTTGTTTTTATTTCGAGGACGAAATATTTTAAGGAGGGTAGATTATAAACTCCCTCGACCAGATTTCAGTATTTTAATATTATTTTTAGTTAATTAGAATTAGTGCAACTTTTTAAAAATTTATTTACTATATATTCTATTGATTGTGCACCTGTTCATTACATAATTAATTAGGGCCTCACACTAGCTGTTAACCCTAAACTAATTTCACATCCCTGCCCCAGACTTGCTAGACTATATTTTCTGTATTTTTAGCAACTCCCAGAAACCTCGTTTTGTGCTTCGTTTTAGCCGCACAAATATCGTTACAAACATACGTATTTAATCCCTATTTAATTTTCTGCTCTTTACCCACCTCTGTACCCTAGAGATTTGAGGACCAGTAGGCACCTGTTTTGCCCAACCAAAAATACGATAATATTCTATACTAATTGTATTACAATTATCGTATTGACACCGTAGAAAAATTATGACCCTAACTGCCCTTAAAAAAATTAGTGAACACCGTGCGCAGTATTTATTAAATAATAAATACGGTGACCCGTATCACCTAAGAAATCAGACCCTGCATCTGCCCAGACTCACCCCACACAGTTCAAAACACTTCCCCAGCTTTCTCTCTCAATTCTGTGAATTTTAGTAATTTTTAGAACCAGGTGATTTTCCAGACAAATTTCATAATTGCGCAATTTCCCAATTTTTGGACTTTTATGCAATTTATGAAAAGTCAAGGGTTTTTATGCAAAAATTCCCATATGAGGTGGCATCACCTCATTGGTTATTGAATAGGTGGAGTAGGACCCACAAAATATCAGATTAATATCCATAATTATCTGAATTAGATATTTAATTAATTAAATTACTAAAATACCCCCAACATTCCCCCTAATTACAAAACTACCCCAACCCTAACCCTATATAACTACCCAGCCCCCTTCATAACCGAGCCCATTCCCCCTCACTCCGGCCACCCTCCGCCCACCGGACCGCCGCCGACCACCTCGCCACTCCCCCAACCATCCCCCAGCCAACGGCCACCCCCTCCGGCCACCGCCTCCGCCGCCCTGAGCCCCCGCAGCACACTCCCCTTTCCTGCACCACAGCCGCTTCCTCACCTCCGACCGCCCACCACCGCCGCCCTGACCGTCGTGGACCCCCGCCACCGACCCCATCCGCTCCGCCGTGACCTCCTCTACCCAACCACCACCGCCACACCTCCCCACGACCACCGTCCTGGCCGGTAGCTCCCCCGCAGCCTCCTCCCCGACTTCGCCTCCAAAACACCACCACCACTCCGACAGTCCCCCACCGCCACTCCGGCCACCCCCGACCTCCGCCACCCTCACCGGACTGTTCGCCTCGACCTCCTCCGCCACCCCGACGGCCTGCACCCCCTCCTCCGCCGCCGCTACCGCCGCTGCAGCTGCTGCACGTTGCTGCTGTTGCTGCTGTTGCCGACTGCAGCTGCTGCTGCAGGCGACTCTCCGGCCAGCCGCCGGCGACTCCGCCGCCGTGCTTCCACCGGCGGCAAGCCCAGTGGGCCCCCTGTCAGTAGGTATAATACTAAAACCTAATATATATGTATTTTCATATATATCCCTATATGTATATACATATATGTATATATATATGTATAATATATGTATATATGTATATTTATATATATATGTGTATTATACTCTTAATATATATTATATATATACTGTTATTATACTGTATATTATATATATATTTACTAAATATATGTATATGTATATATATTATTATTTTATATGTATGTATATATTTATGTATATATACTTATATTTATACATATATTTATATATGTATAAATATAATATCTACTTATATGTATGTTATATAAATATTTATATGCATTTTCATTTCTGTTTTTCCTTACTTATAAATATATATATATTTATATATATATAATTATATATATATCGTATGTATACTATATATATCATATATATATAACATATTTGTATATGTTATATAATTTCTACTATAATGTATATATGTATACTATGCACTCTTTTTCTTTTATTTATTTCTGCACTTAATTTCCTACACCTATTATATATATATATATATATATATATATATATATATATATATATATATATATATATATATATATATATATATATCTATATATATATATATTATCTATATGTATATAATATAACATATTATTAATATGTTATACTATGTATTATTATTAATAATAAATATTATTGCTGGATAATACAGCTTATATTTATATGTATATTTCAAATTCTTGCACTGTCTTTAAATTCATATATTATATTATCCAGTGGTCACCTATGGACCCTGATAATATTATTATTATTATAAATGCTGTATATAACAGTGGTCACTTATAGACCCTGATATATTTGCTGAATAGTACAGCATTTATATATGTATTTAAAATTTTGTTCTGTCATTTCATTTTATTATTATATTATATATATCAGTGGATACACCCTGATAATATATTATAGTATTATATACCTATCGCAGTGGATATACCCTGCTACTACATATCTGCATTTGTCTGTTTTTTATATACTATATATATTACTATATATACTATTATATCTATATATATACATACTATATATATATATATATATATATATATATATATATATATATATATATATATATATATATTATATATGTGTATATAAGTATATATATATACTTTGTATTACAGCCTTGATATTCACGAACCCTGTCTGTTTTAACAGAAACCACCTTCAGCACAGCCAGTGACCCCCTGTCACCAGCAACCTCAAACCTGACTGCGAGATCAGGTTATCAACACTATCAGGGAGTAGGCAAGTATACCTTGCCAAGTACTGTTTAAATTCTCAATATTGTATATGCTCTTGTTTCTGTATTTCATATACCATGATTACCTGAGACTGCCTTGGGTACAGTCAGTTGATATGTTGATATTTAAAATAATATTACAGACTCACCAACAATTATGAGAATATTCTAATATTCTCCTAGACCCTATCACGGGAACACGCAACATGGTTGTAATGCATATTGGGATGCGAGCTGCGTATTTGATTTGCTACCAATACGTGTGACCCGCATCATGGATTAGAATAATTTAGGAAATGTACGACTTGACACTTAGTTATATTGGGCGGGGAGGACGACTAAAATACGTATGGGACACCCACCTCTTTACCATGTGCCGCACTCGACGGAGTGATACGGATGATATATGTATATATTCATGTGACCATTCTCATCGTAGATGGAAAATTGTATAGTGCCCTTGAACGGGGGCATATGTGGCATATACTAGCCTGTCACTACAGATTGGTGAATTACGTCAGCATATGTCTAGCCACACATTTCCCATACGTACTAGGTTGTCTCAAATTGCATTTCACTTAGATGGTTAGCACCCTGTATTTATTTTATTCAGTAATTTTTATTCAGTATTTACATACATGGCATGTTGTTTTCATGTATCTTGTTACGTCCCTCTGAGGACCTGGTTCCCTGCCAGGTTTAGCTGAGACACTCTACCCCACAGTACCTGGACTTGGACAGGAGTCTGGACATGCCCTTGAGATGGAGTCAGAGGAGATGACGTCAGAGTCTACCTGAGTACACAGGAGTTGGAGCTACATATTTTGAGGATGTTGTGCTAGTTTATCTTATTTCACTTCTGCTTACTTTTTGTAGTGGGATTGTTCCCACCTGACTTTATCTGGGTTGTATATGACATTTCAGATATAGCATCTATATATTCAGCATTTTCTCTGTTATTCTTGTGGATGAGATAGATTTACCTGTATTTAGACTTGTAGTATTTTAGGACAGCGTAGCACATCACTTCGGGTCCATTAAATTGGGTAATCCCTTAGTGACGTGTCAGCTGGCCAGTGACACGTGGCCTAGTTCCGTATATTTTTGGGACTGGGGCGTGACACAAATCCTCTCATTAATGATTTGACAGCCTGTCATAGTCCACTATGCGACAACATAGTTATGCGACATGTTGTCCCTATGCGTCCAAAAGTGCTCGACCATGCTTCTCATTCAAAGTATTCCAAAGTTGTTATTTTGAAAAATTTGAAGGGGGTTTTGTAGAAGTATAAAAAATACTATAGGCCGCATAGAGCTCATGCCTCATAAAAACATGATTTATGCGGCCAGATGAAATTCGCATAATATCCTTCATGCGGCCTGAGCAGACAAAGAGAGGAGAGCCGCATAACGTCCCCCTGACACGGCTCCCAAAGGTTTGTCATAATGTTCTGACAGTGCACTTATTGCCCTATCCACCTCGAGAATCGTGAGGGAGACGACGACTCACAAAAAAGACGAAAAGTCACGTCAAGCATTAATGACTTCGTCAGATGCACATAGCCACGTGTCCAACACTCTGCGGCCTCACCCCTCTGCGACCTCGATCCGACACAGTTCTCATATGCGGCCACAACGACTATGCGGCCAAGACAACTATGCGGCCCCTGACTCACGAGATCTTTCTATTACAACCAAAGAGATTCTCGCACAGTTGGTGCGGATTACGTGTCCAGCTGACCAAGTCACGCACACAACGGGTTGAAACGACCCCGATATCTCATCAACAATATATCTCAACCGAGCTCACGTGGCAGTTCCCCGTGACATGCGACTACCGATACTACCGCATTATGCTGAAGTGGCCCTAAGCGGTCACTAACTACGAGCATCTGCGGCATCCATAGCACGTCAATATGTCGGCTATAAATAGTAGGGTATCACACCCATACAAGACATCCCCCGGCTATCTGCGAACCTACAGTCAAGCAAGAGAGAAGAGCTTCCTCCTCCTGTATCGGATTATCGTTTACGGAATAAAGAGAGTTGCTACACTCCTAACCCTTCATCGTCACCCCCCAGAAAATAAATTTATACTTAGATTGTCTGCTAAGACTTCTCTGTACTTTTTTTATCGTTTGTTGATTAAATCAAGCTTTCTTAGGACTTTCGAATTTAATGGCGAACAATGGTTTCTTCTTGTCATTCACCATATTTTCTTTTCTGATTTAAATTTCTCCTGCTTTCGGGTGTTTATCAGGATTGTGAAAGAGGCAGGTCTATACATGCCAAGCCAACTGGTCGCATATCTAGCTTGATCAGGAATTTGACATCACAGATAACGACAGATTTATTGTGAAGTTTTCTTATGATGGGAGAAGGCTTGATAATGATAATCTATTTACTGTTTTACTGAAAAAAATTGAAATGCGCGTTTTCTTTCTTAAATAGCATCCCATAATGCAGTATCATGAATGTGATTTCAGGCCATAATGAGCGCTTTGGTGCTCTGTGGATGTGCAATTTGGAAGAAGATGATTGGTTTAATATGAATGCTGCAAGCGGGGGGGGGGGGGAGAACTTAATACAATAGTTGAAAGAGAATTCATACCGCAAATGATGGTGGTGGTCCTGTCTTGCTTGGCTGTTTTTGGGAACACTCATATGAGAGGGAAGCACAGGTCCACATTCCGCATTCTGCTCCTGTGACCCATATGTCATCATCATTCACATTCAAGAACTTGTTAAATGGCCACTTGCCATCAGTTCTGTGTACTGAGTAGACAAGTTGAGTAAGAGGTGGTGAGGATCGGAAGAGGCGAAGAGAGTATTGGTTGTAGACAAATAAATGTACAGTATTGGCTCCCAAGTTTTTTTTCCCCTCTAATTTTGAGTGACATGACAATACACTATTGAAGGAATACTCAAGACCTATCACTAACACGTGGTGAATTCGGCCCACTAAATATCTCATGAATTTGACATTATAGGTGTTGGAGTGTGTGAGATTTTTATCCTATATGGAGAACACCTCGGAGTGCGACGAGCGTCATCTGTGGTCAGAGAAGCTCTGGGTGGGATTCCCAACCTATGTGGAGAATACCGTGAAGTGCGACGAGCGTCGTCTGTTGTCAGAGAAGCTTGGGGAGGCGACGAGAGCCATTCGAGAGGTCGAAGAAACTCGGGAGGAAGGAGGAGCAATTCTGCTTAAGGGGGCAGAGTTCGGTCCGAACTCGGTGTGGTGTTCCAGAACCTCAAAACCGAAGTCGGTTCGAGTTTGGTCGACGGGCTGGACGAAATTTCAGAGGTATTTTATACACCGTTGGATCGTATCCAACGGTCCAGGATTAGCTGCAGGATTAAGGGGTATATATTAGATTTTTTTAATCCTAATTCCCAATCTAACACTAACATATCATCTTAAGGAAGAGGAGAAAATGAGGCAAGAGTGCCATTGCAATCTTGGGAAGGAGAAAGAAGGATTGGAGGCCGTTTCGGAGGAGGAGATCATTTTGGGTAATTTTTTATTGTCTTCTATCTTCGTGGTGTGATCTATTTTCTATTTCTAAGTGTTGTGGTGATCCGGGTTGGATCGGGAGGAGCTTGTAAGGGGTGTACTCTCTTTATTTCATTAGTGGAGGTTATTCAGGGTTGGACTCCGATCGTCCAGTGGTTTTTTTTCCGCAAGAATTTTTTCATGTCAAAATACTCTGTGTCTGCGTGGATTATTTTTTTTGTGGTTTGATGTTTGGTTTGTGCGTTGTATTGCTCGGTTCTCTCGCATGTACTCTCTGATTTTGGGAAATGTTTCTGCGCTTCTTTTCCAACAGTGTGGTATCAGAGCCAAGTTCTGAAATTTTCAGAAGGGTATCAGGAGTTGACAAACAAACCAGGGAGAAGAGATGGCGTATGATAAAGCTGAACGGTACCAACTATCATTACTGGATGAGCAAGATGGAGGATCTGCTATTTTTCAAGAAGCTGCATCTGCTGGTATATGCTTCCGAGAGCCCTAGTGACAAATTCGAAGATGACTGAAATTTCGACCATATACAGGTGTGTGGGTACATCAAACAGTTCGTTGACGAGAACATGTACAACCACGTTGCCAGTATTGAGAACGCGAGGACACTATGGGATAAGCTGAAATCTTTGTATGCGAAGAAGACCAGGATAATTAAATTGTTCCTGATCCGAATGATGATGGGTCTGCGGTACAAAGATGGGACGTCTATTACGGATCACTTGAGTGAGTTCCAGGACGTGGTTGACCAGCTATCCTCGATAGGAGTCAATTTTGACGATGAGGTTCAGGGACTATGGCTACTGTGTACATTGTCAAACTCGTGGGAGACCGTATGAGTGTCTATGATCGCTTTTGCTCCGGAAGGCGTAGTTAGTCTGGAGTTTGCCAAGAGCGGGGTATTGAATGAAGACGTGCGGGGACGTTCCCAGGGCACTTCATCCATATCCCACTCAGAGACGCTTGTTTCAGAGATCCGCGGAAGGGGTAAAAGCAGGGGTCCAGGCGGTGGCAGAGACAAAAGCAGGAGAAGGTCCAAGGGTCAATACGAGGACTCGGAATATTACCATTATGGCAAGAAGGGCCACATCTGTAACACCCAGTTTCGTTCTAGCAGACTGCCGGCTAAAACGGCAAAAGTACAATTGTCCCGACCTGCTTTGCCTCAAACGAGAAGCAAAGGATATCCAGACTTGTCCCTACAGGAATTCAGCTTAGGCTTTCAGAGGCTCGCTTGACGTATCGTTCTACCGAGGCGAATCATCGCTAAGGTGGGGTGGCTACGGTGAACTTGTCTTTGCTTAGCCAGCACACATAAAATATGAAATGTTCATGCTAGTCGCTAGGTGTATCACCCCTGCATGCTAATAAGAATCCAACGCACCTAGCTAAGGGAATAATCCCAACTTGTATTGCTTATGCTAGAACATGGAAATAAAATATTGCTTTTACATGTATGTTCAGACCCTCGCATGCTACCCTAGAACGTATTGCTCGGAAAGTCCCTAACGGTTTTACCCCTCGGTTTACCTTCGGGCCCGAGACAACATGATTTCTTATGTTTGTATAAATGCATGCTTGCATGTTCATACGTTGCCTCGACCCAATGCTTGTAGCATAAGCCATGCCAACACCCTGTTATACAGGATATTGTTCGGAAAGACTATGAGAATGGAAATCAGGCAATGCCTCTTGTCTTGTACTATTGTTGCCTCAACAGCATGCCTCTTGTCTTGTACTCTTGTCTTGTACTCTTGTCTTGTACGCTTGTTGCCCCAACCATGTAAATGGATAACTTATCCGAGACGCCGTTCGATCACGGACAACTTGTGCACAGGGTCGGTCTAGCGGGCGATGCTGGGGCACTAGCATCGACCAAGTTCGGGCGAGACCTATTATTTTAGTCTCTTGTTCTTGGCAGAATGGTTTACAGCACCTCTTGTACTTTCGTTGCACACCATTCTCGTCAAAGACTATACCGTCCATTATGGCATATGCCAGTGATCGCCTTGTATTTAACTTGTTGCATGCTTGCTGGTAAAAATAAAAGATAACAAGTCATCCTCGCTTAGCGGCTATCCGCGTGCGAGTCAATTTTACCGCATCAACTGAATACCTGAACAATCATGATACAACATTGCTCGTGTTTGCATATGCTATGCCTCTTGAATGTTTATACATGCCCCTGCTTGAATTAACAATGTTTGCCTTGGACAGGGAAGGTAAAATGGTAAGTTGATAAGTCTCGCCGTGTTTTCTCTCATGTCGCACGGTGCACTGCCACACGAGTTAGGCTATTCAATATTTGCATGAAACTGATCCTAAGGTAACTAGAAAGATAACTTAATAGTTGGTGCACAGAACCTGTATTACGTGTTTGAATTTGTCGAGCGGGCGAGTAGCTTCCCCACCAGTGCATTCAATGTACTGATAATCCACCAGTTTGTATGCAGGGTACGGGAGAACCTTGTTCGGTGCGGATGCCTCCTTCGTGCGTGCTAAGGTGTAGAGATCACTCCGAAGCAACGTTGCGTCCGAAACTGAAGCACATATACAAGACATAATGTTGTGAACGTCGCTTGAACATCTGTCACGACCCGTACCCGGAATTGGGGCACGAGTACGCGGGTACATCCAGCCTACGCCGCAGCATCGGCGGTAGAACGCTGTCAAGGTCATGATACTATCTAGCCAATCTCACACAAGCATCCAATCTCCATAAGGAGGCACGGATGACACAAAATAATATGAACACATACTCAATCACATGACTACAGCACGATAAGATATCGAACAAATAAAATTTAATACAACACAAGTCTAAATGTAATAATCTAACTCAACAAATATCCAAGTCTCATAAAAAATGCCGGAGACAAATTCGGTACCAAATAGTCTGCTAAAAGAACTAACTAGAAGATTAGTTATTCTGGCTAGACCTCCCGGAATCACAACTGAACTACCAAGTCTGCAGCTACTCACCATATGGTCCATAAAGTGTCAGACACCGATCCTCTAAGGCATAGTTTGGAAAAATATTTCCGGTCAGGAAGGAGCAAAGTACAATCTCAAACAACAGTTCCATTTAATTGATAAGAACTATAAAGCAATAAACAGATGATGCTAGATACTGAGAAGATAGTGAATAAATGCAATGGCAAAATAAAGAGACATGCAATGTAAAGAGACAGGCAATAGGCAATATGATACAGTCAGTGTATATATGAAAATAAAGAGAACAAGGTACAGTATTATATACGGGTGATGTAGTATATGATTTAAAATAGAGAACTGTAATTTATTCTAAGTGTTTGAAATAGTAGTTTCAAAATGTGATCGGCTTGGGAACATGTACGAGAGCTATAGGGCCTGGCTAATCATATGCGAAGAGCATGATTAACACTTACATTGTTCTATACTGTAATAAAAGGTTATGATCATATTTCTTACTAACTACTTCCCCGCCCCCAACTAGTACTGTGGATCCAACCATGACACATCACGATACACGAGCAATGTCCAAATCTATCATGTACGAGGTCTAAATATACATGTCGTGTACAATGTCAATACGATAAACAATGTAACATCTCATGACTGTATATCCAAGCTATATACTAGTCCGTGTAACACAGTGTCAAAGATTCAGATATAATATTTCTAGATTACTGAACTTATAGAAATTATCAAGGAATTGAAAATTATCAGAGAATGTACTTACCTCGGGTCCTTAGCTGGTAAATACTGATGTCATGTTCCAGAGTATCGCCTGGATGAACCAACAGTCCTATAGATATATCACAAATATAACACTTGTATCAGATGCTACACTAACACACAATAGAAATACACTGGCCTTAAGGCTATGCCAGGTATGGAACTTAGTCAACTAGGGTCATCTAGTAGGGATACATATATAATTATACATTTATACTCAGAATATATATACCAATTAAATACGTATATAATATATATATAAGTTGAAAATGCATACCATATTCTATACGTATACAAGGAATATATATATACATATATATACTGAATGTACATATATATATATATATATATATATATATATATATATATATATATATATATATATATATATATATATATATATATATATATATTTATATACACCAATTAATACATATACCAAATACGTACGTATATATACATATTATATACCCAAATATATATATTATGCTACATTTATTTATATATACCAAAATATGTTTTACAATTACATATATATATCAATACAATTATATATATACTATATATATTTACATACCAAATACATACGTATATATATATATGTATATATATATACACACCAATTACAAATACTAACATATATTGCATATATATGTTATACCAAAATACGAATATATATATATATATATATATATATATATATATATATATATATATATATATATATATATATATATATATATATATATAGGTACACATATTTATACCAAAAATACGTATTAAATTAATATATATATTACCAATATATATTTATACCGGAATACATACATATATATATATTTATACGGATATATATATATATATTAATACACATATACATACAAAATACATGTTTATATATATACATATGTATACACATACACGTATACACACACGTATACACACACGTATACGTATACACACACCTACACACACAATACGTGTACACACATACATGTATATACGTTATTTACATATATATATACACTAAGAAGGAGGGAGAGGAAGAGAAGGAGATCTCACAGAGGAGGGTGGTGGTCGTGCTGGGTGGCCGGACTGCGGCTTCAGGCGGTGGTCGTGGTGGTATACGGTGGTGATGGTGGTGGTTGTATGATGAAGATGGTGGTGGTGATAGGTGAAGATGGTGGTGTAGGTGAAGATGGTGGTGGTGATAGGTGAAGATGGTGGTGTAGGTCCGGGTGGCTGGCCGAGAGCGGGGAGCTAGGAGAAGGTCGGGGAGAAGCTCCTTGGTGAAGCGGCCGGAGAGAATGGATGGGGAGTGGCCGAGCAGTGAGGTTGCCGGAGTAGATGCACAGGTCGGCGGGGTAGGTCGACTGGCCGCCGGAGAGGACGTGACAGCGCCGGAGGAAAGCCGCTGGGGATGAACCGCCGGAGTCGGGGTGCTCCGCCGGAGTGCAGGCCGGGGTCGCGGGGTCGGTGCTCGGGGACAGTGGGTGCGAGGGGAGGAGCAGGCCAGCAGGAGCGCTGCACAGGATCGGTGCTTGGCCGGGGGCAGCTCGCCGGAGCGGTTGGCCGGTTGCGGTCGGGCCTTGCCGGGTGGCCGGCCGAGAACAGGAGGTTGGTTTCCCCCCCTTTCCAATGATTTCAAAAATTAAAAAGGAGGTAAAGAAGAAGGAAGAAGAAGAAGAAGAAGAAGAAGAAGAAGAAGAAGAGAAAAGAGAAGAAGAAAGGAAGGAAGAAATTTTGGAATGAAGGAGGGGCTACGTTGGGGCTTGGGAGATGGGGGCTACCTAGTTTTTTGGGGATTAGGGCTTTCCTAGGGAAGAGTGTGGGTGAGGTGACTTTAAATAGGGAGAGGGTGTGTGGGAATGAAGGGTGAGGATGCACCCATTGAATGGATGGCCTAGATTTGTCATGAGGGATTCTTCATGTGGGGATGAGGGTGAGAGGCTTAGTCAAAGTTGGGCTTCTCCATTTAGTTGAACCAATGGGGTGTTGACACCAAATACAAATTTGTAAATTAGCCCCCTTAAATTTGGGTATTTGGACAGATGCATAAAATGATGAAAATTTGGCAGGCGATTCAAGCTATATACTAGTCCGTGTAGCACAGTGTCAAAGATTCAGATGTAACATTTCTAGATTAATGAACTTATAGAAATTATCAAGGAATTGGAAATTATCAGAGAATGTACTTGCCTCGGGTCCTTAGCTGGTAAATACTGATGTCATGTTCCAGAGTATCGCCTGGATGAACCAACAGTCCTATAGACATATCACAAATATAACACTTGTATCAGATGCTACACTAACACACAATAGAAATACACTGGCCTTAGGGCTATACCAGGTATGGAAATTAGTCAACTAGGGTCATCTAGTAGGGATACATATATAATTATACATTTATACTCAGAATATATATACCAATTAAATACGTATATAATATATATATAAGTTGAAAATGCATACCATATTTTATACGTATACAAGGAATATATATATACATATATATACTGAATGTACATATATATATATTTATATACACCAATTAATACATATACCAAATACGTACGTATATATACATATTATATACCCAAATATATATATTATGCTACATTTATTTATATATACCAAAATATATTTTACAATTACATATATATATCAATACAATTATATATATACTATATATATTTACATACCAAATACATACGTATATATATATGTATATATATATACACCAATTACAAATACTAATATATACTACATATATATGTATATACCAAAATACGAATATACATATATATATATATAGGTACACATATTTATACCAAAAATACGTATTAAATTAATATATATATTACCAATATATATTTATACCAGAATACATACATATATATATGTTTATACGGATATATATATATATATTAATACACATATACATACAAAATACATGTTTATATATATACATATGTATACACATACACGTATACACACACGTATACACACACGTATACGTATACACACACCTACACACACAATACATATACACACATACATATATATACGTTATTTACATATATATATATATATATATATATACACACTAAGAAGGAGGGAGAGGAAGAGAAGGAGATCTCACAGAGGAGGGTGGTGGTCGTGCTGGGTGGCCGGACTGCGGGCTTCAGGCGGTGGTCGTGGTGGTATACGGTGGTGATGGTGGTGGTTGTATGATGAAGATGGTGGTGGTGATAGGTGAAGATGGTGGTGTAGGTGAAGATGGTGGTGGAGATAGGTGAAGATGGTGGTGGTGATAGGTGAAGATGGTGGTGTAGGTCCGGGTGGCTGGCCGGGAGCGAGGAGCTAGGAGAAGGTCGGGGAGAAGCTCCTTGGTGAAGCGGCCGGAGAGAATGGATGGGGAGTGGCCGAGCAGTGAGGTTGCCGGAGTAGATACACAGGTCGGCGAGGTAGGTCGACTGGCCGCCGGAGAGGACGTGACAGCGCCGCCGCTGGGGATGAACCGCCGGAGTCGGGGTGCTCCGCCGGAGTGCAGGCCGGGGTCGCGGGGTTGGTGCTCGGGGACAGTGGGTGCTAGGGGAGGAGCAGGCCAGCGGGAGCGCTGCACAGGATCGGTGCTTGGCCAGGGGCAGCTCGCCGGAGCTGCTGGCCGGCTGCGGTCGGGCCTTGCCGGGTGGCCGGCCGAGAACAGGAGGTTGGTTTCCCCCCTTTCCAATGATTTCAAAAATTAAAAAGGAGGTGAAGAAGAAGGAAGAAGAAGAAGAAGAAGAAGAGAAAAGAGAAGAAGAAGAAGGAAGAAGAAGAAGAATAGAAAAGAGAAGAAGAAAGGAAGAAAGAAATTTTGGAATGAAGGAGGGGCTACGTTGGGGCTTGGGAGATGGGGGCTACCTAGGTTTTTGGGGATTAGGGCTTTCCTAGGGAAGAGTGTGGGTGAGGTGACTTTAAATAGGGAGAGGGTGTGTGGGAATGAAGGGTGAGGATGCACCCATTGAATGGATGGCCTAGATTTGTCATGAGGGATTCTTCATGTGGGGATGAGGGTGAGAGGCTTAGTCAATGTTGGGCTTCTCCATTTAGTTGAACCAATGGGGTGTTGACACCAAATGCAAATTTGTAAATTAGCCCCCTTAAATTTGGGTATTTTTACAGATGCATAAAATGATGAAAATTTGGCAAGCGATTCGGTGTTCGGTATTTTGTAGGGTGAGGAGGCGCCGTGTGTTTGGTACGGGCTTAATTAGTAGGGCACTGGAATTAAATTAGGATTTACGGAATCAATTAAAATGGTATCCTCAAATTAATTAGAAATAAATGCAAGCTATGTTCTAAAATTAATTAGGAGAACCTGGGGCCAAAATTAGGTCGGGTCATCGATATCATTAGTGAAGAAGACTCAGAACAGAATATTATCCTAATTTGGGTCGCACGAAAAATAGGTCAAGATTGCCTCCAATTTTGATTGGAACGTACAACGATACAAAGTTAGAATTTATTTGGGAATTAAATAAACGTCCGCGACGATTTTTGTACGGCTAAAATGAAGCAGAAGAGAGCATAGTTATGAGTTGCAAAAATATCAGAATGGAAGGCAGGCATGTCTAGGGCAAGGTTGTAAAATTTGTTGGAAGGCAAAAGCTAGGGTAGCGCTCCAAATATCGAAGCAAGGGCCGGGCGCAACAATTAAATAAATTACGATAGTTAATTACTACCTCCAATAATTTAATTCTAAATAAAACAATAAAATACATAATCCCATAATTCGGACAGGTGTTCATCTACTGGGCTTCTAGGTCAAGTCTACTAGCTCCACATTAAGAACACAGTAAATATATAATATATTAAAGTACACATCTCATACAGTTATTTAATTTAAATATATACTATTCATGAAATCATTTAATTGTAACTACCATAATATTAATAATTATAAAAAGTCAAAAATATTCCTGTTTTCGGAACGTGGTAGTGACAACATCGCCTGTATAATCATTCCATAATTGTAGCCACTTAGCACGCTTTTACTATTTCAGAGAGAGAGGCTTGAGCGACTTGTAATCTCGGCTATGCGCCGCCTGTAAAACATGTTTATATCAATAACAGAGTTGCTTTACTTCAACTTGTGTTTCAATGCTTCCACTATATTGTCGACTCAGTGAACCTGTTACCAAATCGCTATACGTTTATGATTCTGCTATACTCGGACAATTTGTACGACTCTGTAGCTTAGAACTCTCACCGCCAGCCAATGGACCACGGCCTTGCACGGGCGTGGCTCGTGCTCGTGCGGCATCACGTCCGGATGGGTCAAAGCGACCGTTCTGCGGGAGCGCTGGCGCGATGATTCTCGCCTAGCGGGAACGGCTGATTTGCCTGCGGGAGATCGGGGCGTGACAACATCAAGCGGAACTGTTTCGCTTGGAAGAGAGAGAAGAAGGGCAACAAGGGAAAAAAAAGTTGTCGCGCCCCGGTCTCGTAGGGGCCGATCATCCTCGCTTGGTCCCTACGGAACCAATCGTCCTCGCTTGGGCGTGATCCCGTGCAAGCCTAAGTTGCACTTGCACCAGGCAAAGTACCTGCACAAGACACAAATCAGACAAAAATATACATATATAGGCACGGAATATAAATGCAGAGAACCAAAGTTGAACACATTTGATAGGAACACAAAATACTTTCTTTTATTGAATACTTGAAGATTTGGATTACAAAGTGCTTGCTTGACTGAGTTACAAAATATGCCTTAGAAGGATTACAACTCTTTTTACATTCCAAAAATTAGCCAGAACGCCCACACATTACATCCCTTTAGTAGGACCAAAATAACAAAACATCTAGCAGAGGAGGGGATGCCCACTGGAGAGGAAAGCTAAAGAAGCAGCACGAGCACAGTCCCTCGGAAGGTTGCGCTAACACCGATTCAGAATGCTTGCCAAGCTCTCGCCCAGTACCTGGATATTTGCCCACAAACGTGGGTCAGTACTACCACATGTACTGGTGAGCGACCGTGGCCAAACTCACCTAGAAATCCACACTAAGTAAGCAAGTGAAGCTAGCATTATTAGGTAATCTTTCTAGTTGTCTAGTTTCTTTTTAATAATTCATGCAAGGAAACATAGACGATAGATAGCATATGCATATGATAATTCTTACCCACGACCGAGCAGCTATCCCTGCAGCAGACACACAAGTTAGCAATAATTTGCATATATGAATAAACCCATGCATCTGTGTTGGTATCAAGTTTTAGGTGTGCACATAAGAGATGACTTATCATGCGAACTAACTATATGATGGTCCATGGGAAACCTATTATCTATAGACATGAACACCCCTCGATCGCGAGGGCCTCTGTGCCTCAGGGTGTTCCTCTAACCCCCCCAGGGCGAACGATCCCCAGTGCCCCGGGAACCGTTCGTGGGATCTCTCCTTGTGCACAAGTTGTCTTAAAACCAATGCATATAATGCAACTATATCATATAAACTCTTACTATGCAGCAGGTTTAGACTATAAAAGAATATCTCTATCTATCTTTACTTATATTCTTTAGTAACCTATGCGAGGTTCTATAAACATCTCTATGCAGCTTATGAGTAAGGAACATATATACATCTATTTGAACAAGCATTTGCAACAGTTCTATATGTATAAAATCAAACATGCAGTTCATCTCTTTTAGCTTATTTCATTTAGTGAGGCAACATTTTATAGGAACAAGTAACTTGTGCAGACTAGAGATCATTTTTATTAAGGCGTGTGAACTGAAGGATTTATCGAAGGGCCTAAGCCACTCACCGAATAAATCGAACGAGAGGATGGGAAAGCCTTATGCAACGTTCACTCTTTGGTTATGCATCCTGAAATTGCAACAACACTTGGTTAGCATACTTTGATCTCTTTCTCTTACGATTCGAAAAGAACGCGCAAGCGAGAAAGCAAAATCATGAAAACCAAGTCATCGAAAGCAAAACAAAACACAAAGCAACACAAAACCAAGAAGCAAAGCAACCAACGAAAACTCTTGGACTTATTTCAATAGAAGTCGTTCCATCAATTGGAAGGTTTTATTGCATTTCGTCCGTGTTGATTTAGCGGTAAGGTTTCCCCGAGACTCGATTCTCAACCGAGTCAAAGTAGCAAGTATTTCATAAGTAACCGTTTGGAGCGGGGTGTTACATACTACCCCACTTAGAAGAAGTTTCGTCCTCGAAACTTAAGAGATCAAGGAGGCGATAAATGATGCATCAAGAGGTCAAAGGAATCAGACTTACCAACATCGTACCCACTAGTGTCATGTTCTATATTCAGCTGATACACTCTAGCTCTTCTAGGATGATCAGCTTGTTCAATAGGTGGGCCTGGAGGGGTCTAATTCTGTACACGTTCTGCATCGTCCACTTGGTTCTCTGGAACCCTTCTTTTAGCCTGACAATCTCTGAAGCCATGGCCTCTCTTCCCACAGTTGAAGCACTCTTTATTTTTGGTGCGGCAGTTCCCGATGCTATGGCCTCGTCTGCCACAGAAGGTGCACTCTTGAGCAGAGTTTTGCTCACCTTCTATCTTCTTCTCCCCATCTTGGTATCTTTTAGTAGGAGGGTTTTGAGTAGTTGGCGCCTTCTCGGAAATACTCCGTGGCAAATACTGCTCGTTCTGAACCGCTGCCTCAAAGGCTTTTATATAGGAGGTACATTCACGATTCATAACATCTTTTCTGAGGCTATCATTCAAACCCTTAATAAATCTGTGTGTACGGGCTTTTTCGTCGGAAATCAATGAGCTAGCGAACTTAGAAAGTTTGGAGAACTCTGATTTATAGTCTTCAACGGACTTGCTCCCTTGCTTAAGTTCAGAAAACTCGTCTTCCTTTCTCTGTCTGACTGTAGATGGAAGGTATTGCTCCTGGAATGCTTCTTTGAACATTCTCCAAGTGATCTTACCATCCTGATGCTTTGTGGCAAGATCTACTTTCTTAATTTGCCACCAGTCGTGTGCACGTAACCGCAGCTACATGTCTACACACGCCACCCTCTTGTTCGCAGGTATTGAAGCAAACTCAAACAAGCTCTCCATCTTTGCGATCCAGTCCATCACCTTATCCGGCATAGTCCTACCTTCAAACTCCGGAGGGTTCAACTTCAGAAACTTAGCACCTTTAAAGGTAAACCTCCTGGCCGCACGTCGAGGCTCGTTAGTTTTTGCTAAGCCTGCTCCCTGAGGCGCGGTCGCGGCAGTCACAGGTGTCGCGACTGTTCCCGATGCACCACTATGTGCTACCAGTGTTGTCACTATCTGAGTCAGAGAGTCAAGCTGTTATTGTTGTGCCAAGGCTCTAGCATCAGTCCGTTGCTACTGAGCTTCAAATCGTTCCTGTTGGGCCGCATGACGATCATTTTGATTCTGAAATATAGCGATCAGCCTATTGATTTGGTCATCACTCATGCTCGCTGCGCACGATGTCTCAGGGTTACTAGCACCTGTTTTAGTCATCTTGCTGTAAAAAAGAGTAGCTTGTATTAGTCTCATAATGTATTATGGACTTATTGCATGGAACGTTGGGTTTTCATACTCTTATGGACCTTTCATACTCTCGATTTACTTCTTATATATTCGAAATCATTTTCAAAATTTGGGACTTTTTGAAACCGTTTGAAAACTTATATCATTTTCGAAAACGATATTTGAAGAGGCCAAGGACGTAAAGCCATGCTCTGATACCACTTGTCGCACCCCGGTCCCATAGGGGCCGATCGTCCTCGCTTGGTCCCTACGGAACCGATCGTCCTCGCTTGGGCGCGATATCATGCAAGCCTAAGTTGCGCTTGCACCAGGCAAAGTACCTGCACAAGACACAAATCAGACGAAAATATACATATATAGGCACGGAATGTAAATACAGAGAACCAAAGTTGAACACATTTGATAGGAACACAAAATACTTTCTTTTATTGAATACTTGAAGATTTGGATTACAAAGTGCTTGCTTGACTGAGTTACAAACTATGCCTTAGAAGGCTTACAACTCTTTTTACATTCCAAAAATTAGCCAGAACGCCCACACATTACATCCCTTTAGTAGGACCAAAATAACAAAACATCTAGCAGAGGAGGGGATGCCTACTAGAGAGAAAAGCTAAAGAAGCAGCACGAACACAGTCCCTCGGAAGGTTGCGCTAACGCCGATTCAGAATGCTTGCCAAGCTCTCGCGTCCAGTACCTGGATATTTTCCCACAAACGTGGGTCAGTACTACCACATGTACTGGTGAGCGACCGTGGCCAAACTCACCTAGAAATCCACACTAAGTAAGCAAGTGAAGCTAGCATTATTAGGTTATCTTTCTAGTTGTCTAGTTTCTTTTTAACAATTCATGCAAGGAAACATAGACGATAGATAGCATATGCATATGATAATTCTTACCAACGATCGAGCGGCTATCCCTGCAGCAGACACACAAGTTAGCAATAATTTATATATATGAATAAACGCATGCATCTGTGTTGGTATCAAGTGTCAGGGGTGCACATAAGAGATGACTTATCATGTGACCTAACTATATGATGGTCCATGGGAAACCCATTCCCTATAGACATGAATACCCCCCTGATCGCGAGGGCCTCTGTGCCTCAGGGTGTTCCTCTAAACCCCTCAGGGCGAACGATCCCCAGTGCCCCGGGAATCGTTCTTGGGATCTCTCCTTGTGCATAAGTTGTCTTAAGACTAATGCATAGAATGCAACTCTATCATATAAACTCTTACTATGTAGCAGGTTTAGACTATAAAAGAATATCTCCATCTATCTTTACTTCTATTCTTTAGTAACCTATACGAGGTTCTATAAACATCTCTATGCAGCATATGAGTAAGGAACATATATACATCTATTTGAACAAGCATTTGCAATAATTCTATATGTATAAAATCAAACATGCAGTTTATCTCTTTTAGCTTGTTTTATTTAGTGAGGCAACATTTTATAGGAACAAGTAACTTGTGCAGACTAGAGATCATTTTTATTAAGGCATGTGAACTGAAGAATTTATCGAAGGGCCTAAACCACTCACCGAATGAAACGAACGAGAGGATGGGGAAGCCTTATGCAACGTTTACTCTTTGGTTATGCATCCTGAAATTACAACAATACTTGGTTAGCATACTTCGATCTCTTTCCCTTACGATTCGAAAAAAACGCGCAAGCGAGAAAGCGAAATCATGAAAACCAAGTCATCGAAAGCAAAACAAGACACAAAGCAACACAAAACCAAGAAGCAAAGCAACCAACAAAAACTCTTGGACTTATTTCAATAGAAGTCATTCCATCAATTGGAAGGTTTTATTACATTTCGTCCGTATTGATTTGACGGTAAGGTTTCTCCGAGACTCAATTCTCAACCGAGTCGAAGTAGCAAGTGTTCCATAAGTAACCGTTTGGAGCGGGGCATTACAAAAGTGAGAACACTACAGCGATGGTCTCGACACATGGAGGCGACGTGATCATTGTAGGTGATGAGGTAGTTATGAACATCGCCTGTGATGACAACTCTTGGCTGGTGGACTCAGGTGCTTCAGCGCACATATCTCACAATAGGGCATTATTTGCTACTTACACAACAGGATACTGTGGAGTGTTAAAGATGGGCAATGGAGATGTGTCAAAGGCAGTTGCCATTGGAGATGTGCATTTGAGGACAAAGACGGATGCAGTTTTTATTCTCAAAGATGTCCGTCATGTCCCTGATATCCGTTTTAACCTGATATCGGTTGGAAGGTTGGATGACGAGGGTTTCTTCAGTCTCTTCGGGAACAGTCAGTGGAAGCTTTTCAAAGGCTCGATGGTGATTGCCAGAGGAAGCAAGAGGTCCGGACTCTACTATATGAAAGGGAGCGCACAGGGGGCATATGAGGTTAACACAACTACTGATGCGTCTACTCAGTTGTGGCACAGACGGCTCAGTCATATCAGCGAGAAGGGGATGAGCTACTTGGTGAACAGGAAGGTAATTCCAGGGCTAAAGTCTACAAAGTTGGAGAAGTGTACGTACTATTTGGCGGGAAAACAAAATAGGGTGTCTTTCCAAAGTCACCCAAGTTCAAGAAAGCCGACATTGCTCGAGTTGATTCACTCAGATGTCTGCGGTCCTATGAAGGTAAAATCCATTGGTAGTGCTTCTTATTTTGTAACATGTATTGATGATTGTTCCAGGAAGGTTTGGGTCTATACCATAAAGACCAAGGATCAGGTGATGTCCACTTTCAAGGAGTTTCAGGCCTCTATTAAAAGGAAGACGGATAAGAAGCTGCTTTGTGTTCGGTCAAACAATGATAGCGAGTATATCAGTCCCTTTGATGCTTATTATAGAGATCAATGGATAAGACACCAGAAGACTCTACCAAAGACACCGCAGCTCAACAGTGTAGCGGAGCGGATGAACAGGACGCTGATGGAGAGAGTGCGGTGTTTGCTGTCAGAAGCAAACTTGCCAGGCAGCTATTGGGGTGAGGCACTTTACACAGCTGGTTATGTTATTAATTTATCTCCTAGTGCTCCTTTGCAGGGTGATGTGCCTGACAAAGTATGGTACGGCAAAGAGCTGTCATACAATCACATGCAAGTGTTTGGTTGTAAGGCCTTCGTGCATGTACCGAAGGACGAGAGATCCAAACTTGAGCCAAAGACGAGGCGGTACGTCTTTGTCGGCTACGGTCGGGATGAGTTTGGCTATAGACTCTACGATCCAGTAGGAAGAAAGCTCTACATAAGCAGGGACATGGTATTCGTTGAGGATCAGACCATGACCAACACTCAGGATTCCGAGATGCCTTCTGAGACTGAGAAATTGCTTGAGTTAGAGTCATTTCTCTTCGAGTAGTTTCCAGAGGACATCGCAGAGGATCCAGTTGTGGGGGAGCCAGTACATGGAGTTGCTTCCAACCCTGATCATCAGCATGCTGATGGTGGTTAGGGTAACCCTCAGGAGGATGAGCATGCCGAGGAGGCAGTTCCTGGAGGGGAGGAGGCTATAGATATACAGCCAGCACCAGTGGTTCCGTTGAGGATGAGCGATAGAGAGCGTCGACCATCTACGAGATACTCACCGAGTGAGTTTGTGCTACTGACTGACGTGGGAGAACCCAAAAGCTTCGCAGAGGCTATGGAAGACGAACACAGGCAGGAGTGGATAGAGTCCATGCAGGAGGAGATGAGTTCCTTGGAGGCCAACTCTACTTATGATCTGGTGCGGTTGCCAAAGGGCGATAAGGCTTTGAAGAATCGACGGGTGTTCAGAGTGAAGCAGACAGATGACGCTACTCGCCCTCGATACAAAGCGAGACTGGTAGTTAAAGGCTACGGTCAGCAAAAATGCGTAGATTATGATGAGAACTTTTCGCCAGTCGTCAAGCAGTCATCTATTCGGGTGGTGCTAGTTTTGGAAGCCAGTTTTGACTTGGAGGTCGAGCAAATGGACGTGAAAACTGCATTCCTCCACGGTGATCCTAAGGAAGAGTTATACAATTAGCAGCCAAAGGGATTCTGTGAGAAAGGCAAGTCATATTTGGTCTAACGGTTGAGGAAGAGCTTGTATGGTCTGAAACAGGCTCCGAGGCAGTGGTACAGGAAGTTCGAGTCGTTTATGGGGGAGCATGGCTATGCACGGACGACGTTGGATCATTGTATTTTTGTGAGATACTTCGTCGAGGATGATTTCATCATTTTGTTGCTTTATGTTGATGACATGTTATTGGTGGGTCAGAATGCCACCAGGATAGCAGAGTTAAAATGCCAACTGGGCGCGGCCTTCTCTATGAAAGATTTGGGCGCAGCGAAGACAATTCTTGGGATGGAGATCAGCCAAGAGAGAGAGTCCAAGTTTTTACACTTATCCCAAAAGAAGTACACTCACCGGGTACTTCAGCGTTTCGGTCGAAGAAAGTGAGTAACCCCCTTGCCGCTCACTTTAAGTTCACTGAGGATCAATGTCCATCTACCGAGGACGAGAAGAAAGATATAGAGCGGGTTCCATATGTCTCAGTTGTGGGAAGCCTTATGTATGCTATTGTATGTACGAGGCCAGATATTGCTCACACAGTCAGCACAGTTAGCAGGTACACTTTCAATCCTGGAAGGTTACATTGGAGTGGGGTCAAGTGAATTCTACGATATCTTCAGGGCACTGCCGATTGGAGACTTTTATTTGGTGGTGATGAGCCAAAGTTGGTTGGGTATACCGAGCTGATATGGCTGGAGATGTAGACACGAGGTGATCGACTTCGGGCTATATGATGATGTTTGCTGGTAGAGCAGTATCGTGGCAGTCGCGTTTGCAGAAGTATGTTGCCTTGTCGACGACAAAGACAGAGTACATTGCGGTGACGGAGGCTTACAAGGAGTTGCTATGGATGAAGAAGCTGTTATAGAAATTTGGACTAAAGCAGGAGTAGTATCCTTTACTTTGCGATAGTCAGAGTGTTATTCACCTTATGAAGAACCAGACATTTTATAGCCAGTCCAAGCACATTGAGACCCGGTATCATTGGATACGGAATGCTGTTGAGAAGAAGGAAGCGGCGCTTGAGAATGTTCATACAGACGACAACGGAGTAGATATGTTCACAAAGATTTTTCTACGGAGAAAGTTTGAGTACTGCAGATAGATCGTCGGGATGACGATCCCCTCCACATAGTTGTGAAGGAAAAGATTTGTTGGAGTGGGTGGGGTTCCCAACCTATGTGGAGAATACCCCGGAGTGCGACGAGCGTCGTCTGTGGTCAGAGAAGCTCGGGGAGGCGACGAGAGTCATTCAAGAGGTCAAAAAAACTCAGGAGGAAGGAGGAGCAACCTGCTGAAGGGGGCAGAGTTCGGTCCGAACTCGGTCCCTGACCGAGCTCGGGCCGAACTCGGTGTGGTGTTCCAGAACCTCAAAATCGAAGTCGGACCGAACTAAGCGTGGTGTTCCAGAACCTCAAAACCGAAGTCGGTCCGAGTTCGGTCGGCGGGCTGGATGCAATTTCAGAGGTATTTTATACACCATTAGATCGTATCCTACGGTTCGGGATTAGCTGCGGGATTATGGGGTATATATTAGGTTTTCTTAACCCTAATTCTCAATATAACACTAACATATCATCTCAAGGAAGAGGAGAAAATGAGGCAAGAGTGCCATTGCAATATTGAGAAGGAGAAAGAAGGATTGGAGGTCGTTACGGGGGAGGAGATTATTTTGGGTAATTTTTCATTGTCTTCTATCTTCGTGGTGTGATCTATTTTCTATTCCTAAGTGTTGTGGTGATCCGTGTTGGATCGGGAGGAGCTTGTAGATGGTGTACTCTCTTTATTCCATTAGTGGAGGTTCTTCAGGGTTGTACTCCAATCGTCCCGTAATTTTTTTTTCGCAAGGGTTTTTCTACGTCAAAATTCTCTGTGTCTGCATGGATTATTTTTTCTGTGGTTTGCTGTTTGGTTTGTGCATTGTATTGCACGGTTTTTTCGCATGTACTCTCTGATTTTGGAGAACATTTTCGTAATTTTTTTCCAATAATAGACAGCTAATATTGATGCACCAGTAGTAGGGACAAATGCAAAATCTTTGATTTTACATAAAATCAGTGGCTCAACTTGAACACGCACAAGATACTGCGCTTGGATTTTTGAACTCTATTTAAGTGCTGATATCAGGAACTTTTTCATGATTACATGTAAGAAATCATATATATATATATATATATATATATATATATATATATATATATATAGAGAGAGAGAGAGAGAGAGAGAGAGAGAGAGAGAGAGAGAATAAGGGAGGTGAGATGGCACCTCACTCTCAAATGAGGGTGGCGGTGAAGTGGCACCATCTCAGCCCTCCATCTTACAAATGAGGTTTAAGTGATATGTTTGCACTTAAGTCCCCTAATTATTCTCTCAATAATTCCTCACAGCACTTGATTATTCCTTCCTTTCACCACCCCGCGGCTTCCCGCACCCCGACCGTGCCCTAGGTCACCGGCTTCCCCACCCCGACCGTGCCCTAGGCCACCGACAGAGCCCCCTTCCCCACCCCTCGCCTTCCTTTCACCACCCCGCGGCTTCCCCCACCCCGACCGTGCCCTAGGTCACCGGCTTCCCCACCCCTTCCGTGCCCTAGGCCACCGACAGAGCCCCCTTCCCCACCCCTCGCCTTCCACCCAGAGCCCCCTTCCCCACCGCGACTGCGTCCACCCAGAGCCCCCTCCCCCACCCCTCGGCTTCCCCCTCCCCCACCCCTCGGTTTCACCCAGAGCCCCCTTCCCCACCGCGACTGCGTCCACCCAGAGCCCCCTCGGCTTCCCCCTTCCCCACCGCGAATGATCCACCCAGAGCCCCCTCCCCCACCCCTCGGCTTCCCCCTCCCCCACCCCTCGGCTTTCCCCTTCCCCACCGCGAAGCATCCACCCAGAGCCCCCTCCCCCACCCCTCGGCTTCCACCTCCCCCACCCCTCGGCTCCCACCTTCCCCACCGCGAAGCATCCACCCAGAGCCCCCTCCCCCACCCCTCGGCTTCCCCCTCCCCCACCCCTCGGCTTCCACCTTCCCCACCGCGAAGCATCCACCCAGAGCCCCCTCCCCCACCCCTCGGCTTCCCCCTCCCCCACCCCGCTCCATCCAGAGCCCCCTCCCCCACCCCTCGGCTTCCACCCAGAGCCCGAAGCTCCTCCGCGGGCTCCACGACCGGATGGACTCCAACGTCACCGCCATCCTCCCCAGGTTAAAAAGTGAATCCTTTCAAACCCTATTTTCTTTCGAGTCTTTATTTACTGACAAATCTAGGTTTCTGTGTGTGAAGGACCGAGTATGATCGAGGAGTCAACACCTTCTCAGTAAATGGGGAGGCTGTTCCAGATGGAGTACACCATCGAAGCCATCAGGCTGAAGACGAAGGAGGGTGTTGTGCTCGCTGTAGAGAAGAGGGTCACCTCTCATCTGCTGGTATATCAAACGCATCCAGTCTTTCCTATCTATTGCTATTTACTAGCTTGGTGTACTTTCCAGAATGCCGTGTCCGACACACACTAAGAAACACACTATAGGCGAGTTGAAGAAAAAGTCATTCATATTTTGTTTATTCGTTATTGTGTTTAATTTTGTAGGAGATAGTGTGAATTTGGGAGATGATGTAGGAGATGGAGATGAAGATGATTTGGACACCATTACGCCGAAGATAGGAATGGAGTTTGCTACACAGGAGGATGCGTACAATTTTTATAACGGGTATGCATTGAAGATGGGATTTGGAACTAGATGGTCATCCACTAGTAAGTCTAGGTCTGATCCCAATTTAGTCATATCCAGATTAATTGTATGTAGCAAGGAAGAAAAAAAGAGAGTCTTGAAGAAACCAATTGTGGACGAAGAGGTATATCATCGTCGTGAGATACGGGTTGATTGCAAAGCAATGATCAAGATTTATCTTACAAAGTCAGGAAGATGGAGAGTTGGAAAATTTGTTCCTGCACATAACAATCACGAGTTATCCACTCCATCGAAAGCAATAAAGCATCTGTCTCATAAGAAGGTCCACCGTCAACCAGTAGTGAAGAACTTAATTACTCAGCTTCATAGCGAAGGCATATCAAACGCAAGCATTGCAAGAGTGGTCAATTCCTTCGAGCCTGACCTACAACACTTGATTACACCACAACAAGTCCATGATCACCTAAGAGTTGAGAGGAAGAACAATTTGGGCAAAAAATTGTGCTAAAATTGTTAAGCATTTTATCGAAAAAAAGGACCAAGATCCAAAGTTTTACTCAAGCATTGAATTAGATGATGACTACACATTAAGAAGTATTTTTTGGGCTGATAGAAGATCACAAGAATCCTACCAAAAGTTTAGTGGTGTAATTATATTTGATGTGACATATCGTACTAATAATTTCTGTTTACCATTTGCTCCTTTTACTGGTATCAATCATCATCGACAATCTACCTTGTTCGGATGTGCATTGTTAGCTGATGAGACAGAGCAGACGTTTGTGTGGTTATTTGAGCAATGGCTTAAATGTATGGAGGGTAAAGCACCAGGAGCTATCATTACTGATCAGGATGCAGGTATTGGGAATGCAATTGCTAGAGTTTTTCCAAATACTATACACCGATATTGTGATTGGCATCTAGACAAGAATGTTGGAGAGCATATGGTCCATCTTAAAGCTATCCACGGATCCGAGTTTGAATTGCATTTCAATAGACTACGAAGTAGTAGCAGTATATGTGAAGCCGAAGATTGGTGGAAAGAGATGATGGCAACGTACAAGCTACGAGAAAAAAGTTGGTTGCCAAAGTTGTGGGAGCGGCGAGCTAGTTGGTTACCTTGTTATTTGAATGATAAGTTTCTTGCAGGCACGCGTACAAGTCAAAGAGCGGAAAGCATAAATGCTTTTTTCGATACATATGTTCATGCAAGTACACCCTTAACTGAGTTTGTCGTTCAATATGACAAGGCATTGGCAAGTCGTCGAAAAGCCGAGGAGGATGAAGATTTCAAAACTATCGATACTAGGCCCGTACTATCTTTAGAATGGCCACTTGAGGAGCAAGTTAGTATATGCTATACAAGAGCCTTGTTTTATATTTTCAAACAAGAAATGAAGGATGCCCAGATTTATTGGGCTGATAAAGTGCACAAAGAAGGAACAATAACTACATATCTTGTTGGGCGGGCGACAAAGAGAGAAGTAAATGGAGGACTGTGTTATATGATTCTAATGGGGTTATAGTTTCATGCGGCTGTAGACATTTTGATTATGTTGGATTACTTTGCAGACATGCCCTGTGCATATTGTGGAAGAAACATATTCCAGAGATACCGGATCGTTATATTTTGAAGCGATGGACCATTAAATCTCGACATCGATTTGGAGATGTTGGCATGGGTGCTACTATTGAAAATTCTGAAGTGGATCGTAATCTTCATTGGGGTATTCGTTACAAATGCAACAACGCTTTGGAGGTTGCATATAAGGTGCCTAACTTTGCTGCTGAATTTGATAGGTTTCTAACAAGCAAGTTAGAAGAATATGATAACTTAAGATTGTCTGAAGGAGATGATGTGCCATCCCAAGGAATGAATCACCAAGTTGATCCTATTGCACCAAACGTATCCCAAAATTCATCAAGTTTAATTCCTGAAATTAATATTCGTGATCCTACGACATCTCAGAGGCATAAAGGGCGACCAAGACTTCCTTCCAGATTATCTTTCGTATTAGAATTGTCTCAAAAAGAGGCTACTAAAAAAAGAAAAACATGCGGATTTTGTGGAAAAAAAGGGTCATTACAGGACTGGGTGTAGCAAAGCTAAGGTATTGTATAAGTTGAGAATATGTTGAACTTTCAGGTAAACAATATTGTATACAGTGGTCAATCTGATCCGGGTGGTTCACAAGCACTTCCAAGAACTCACTAGGTAATTTTAATTACTGAAGTCTATTGGTTGGTACATACGAAATATGAACACATTTTTATCTAAGTCCTTTCCTTTTGATAATTTTAAGAAAACCTTCCCCTTCCCTGTGGCTACTGGCTAGTGAGCTCCTATCATCTTCTATTTCATTTCTGCCGAAAAATGAGATATGTTTTTGAACCTGTAGTTTGCTTTACTTTTGTTTCTATCTTAAATAAAAAGAAACAAAGTTTTAACATGTCTATATAATCCAGTAAGTGTCTCCTTGGGTGTGTTATCAATTATATGTCTATATCTACTGTCAGCAGTTATGTAGCTCAAAAGTGATATACCAAATATTGCTTCAAATGAGTAAATGGAGATATTTGCATCAAGTATGCCATTATCTTTCTTAGAAGCACATCATGGTAAGAGCTAATCTATAAGATCTTAATATATAGTAGACTGTACATTCTGTGTCTGGCTCATTGCATCATGGAGATTTCAGAAGATTATATGGGGTAAGTTTTATTTTCAAATATGAATTCAGTGGTAGCTTGTGATTAGCCAACCTATAAGATCTTAATAACAAGAGAAAATTGTTTTTAATGTATATATTAGCTGGGTTACTGCTTACATATATAATGATAACTGGTTAATTTCTTCATTTTTCAAGAACTAATCTATAAGATCTTAATATTTGATTGGGTGTAGCAATCCATAAAATATTAGAGCAGTAGTAAGACTTTAACACTTGTTCAATTATTTAAACTCATTTGGTAGACAAATGAATTTTAGTCATCGAGATGCCTCTCAGTATGCTTTGATGTGGTAGCCAGGGTATTGCACTACAAAATGAGTGAGCATTATTTTCTGATAACAGTTGGAGAGTCAGGGGATGGTTTCAGAATGTGCAATCGCTCTCGATGATGCAGCTAGGAAGGGGATGAAAATGTTTTTGCTAACAAACAAGTGATATATTTACTGCTTGTGAAGGTTTAGAGTATGCACCAAATGGAACTCTTTGATCATGTTCATGGTTAGATTAACTGGCCAATCTCGGATTCTGGAATGATCTAACATGTAGAACATAAAAACCAGGACGAAAATTAATGTGATCAGTCTTTTGCAGTCAAAGAGTACGAGCCTCTAGATTGGAGTGCGAGAATGAGGGTTATAATGGGGATAGCCTATTGTCTTCAGTACATGCATCATGATGTCAATCCACCTGTAGCTCTCCGCGATCTGCATTCCAATACCATTTTCGTGACAGATGATTATGCTGCTAAGGTAGATTCTGTCTTCTCAGCACTTTGTACTACGGATGTATGATTGTTATTCTAATATGTAATTCTCTGCAGATTGCAGACATTGACGTTTTTATTGAGGCTCCAACTAAAGAGTGGACATCTGGAGAAGATAAAAAGGATCTTACTGAGTTCCCCTTGGATGATCCTAAGAGCAACGTTTACAGCTTTGGAATTATAATGTTAGAGATAATCTCTGGAAAACTTCCCTATTCTGAAGAAGGTTCTATAGTAGATTGGGTAAGTCCAGCTTGGCAGTGGTCTCCGTTCCCTACTCTTTGAATTTTGCCCTTGTTTGTTAAGGATCACTGACTGTTCTATTCTGCCTGATTGACATGCTGTGGAATACTTTAGGGGGGAGAGCAATTTGAGTGCTATGGTCGATTTCACATTGAAGTTGTCCAACGAGAATGAGCTAGAAAGCATTTGTCAGATTGTCCAAGATTGCATTCACATCGATCCAAAGAAGAGACCGAAGATGAAGGAGGTCACTACTGCATTGAGGGAAGCACTGGGAATATCACCAGAAGCAGCAAGCCCGAGATCTTCTCCCCTTTGGTGGGCTGAACTTGAGATTCTCTCTGTCGAAGCAAGTTAAATTGTGACATTGCACATCAGGAACAAACACCTCATTTTCCCTGTTCCTCACTTCTCGGTGCCTCTTGGAATCCTTGCGGTATACTGTGATCCGTGGTGCCTCTTTTTCGATTGCATATGATGAATATGTTTGCAGTGCATAAGCAGGACATTTACGAATATACATATACAGCATTTGATCATTTGGCTCTTTGGAGAACCAATGTTTTTGCTGTAATATGGTTCAATGTAATGCAACCAAAGTGAAATCTATGTACATTTGGATATATCGACTTGAGCTACAAGCTCTTCTATGAGCTTGAGCTTTATATATTGTTGTTACAGAAACTAGTACTAAATGTAATTATGTACATATTGGGTTTACTTTTCTGCTGTTTTTGTGAGTTTCACTTTTGCATTTGAGAGACAAAATTACCAGTCTCTCGTCTAGCAAGAACGGCAGAATCAGATCAATGATGAACAATTACCATCCTACAACAGTTGGATATTCTTTAATCGCTCCTAGAGAATGGAGATCACCTGCATATGTTTTAATTGCTGTTGGAGAATGGAGATGAAATAACCAACCCTTTTGGTGTTGAGAAATCTTCGGCAATACTTCTATTATATTTTAATTGCTTCCTGAATCTGATGGAATCAAACTAAATCTCCTTGTCTTCTAATTTCACAGTTAAAACATAGTTTGGGTCTGAGAGGGAAACAATACCCTCCATACAACTACAGCTGATTATATATCCGTCCAAAACCAAAAACCGACCAATTCTATCATTAATGAAAGACAATGAGCTACTCCATGCAATATTTGCAGTCAATATAGTCGATGAAAATCCAATACATGACTAATCAAAATATTCTGAAAAGGTTAAACCAACAGTAACAAGATGTCCAACTCTAGAAAAAATAAGCACAAAAAGAAAATAGATGTCCAACTCCAGTATCCTAAAATTAAGTTCAAAATAGTCTTAGAACAATATGCAAAGAGCCTAACTTAACAAATACCCTATAATTAACTTCAGTTGCTTTGTAACATTCCTTGGGACATCCATAGGCTCAGCCACTTAACAGATATCATGTCTTTTTTATTTGCTTTCGAGTCTACAATTGATGTTAGACGTTTATAAGGGAAGCCTACAACAGAACCAAACTAGTCTTGCTCATGTCATGAACCCTGGTGCCAGATGGAACAATCGAGTGCAAAGAAGATGAAATGATAGTGTATAATATATAGCAGCTGGTTTCAAAAGTTGTGTTTGTATAGTATATAGCAGCTGATGTTAGACGTTTATAAGGGAAGCCTACAACAGAACCAAACCAGTTTTTTGTATGCACTACCTGGTTTATCTTCACAATCTGTGAACTTTTACTTGGTTGTCAAGTTGTCATACTTTTATATTTTACTGATGTTGTAGAGGAACATCAGTTATTGCTAATTGAATCAAAAAAATCTATTCAATTGAGGGATGCATTTTCCTGTAGGAATGTGTAGACTATGGTAAAGTGTGTTGGTTGGTTTTTCCAAGCGACTATGCTCTACTATTTATGATTTCGACTGTGCCAAAAGAAGAAATTGAGTTACTACAACCCTGATCTTGAAAAAAACAAAAAACAAAAATAGAATGTCTGGAAAAAGAATGGTTCAACAGCAATACTATATAAACATATTGACAAACAGGTCCCCACAAGTCTTCAGTCAGAAAAACCAAGAATCAAGCAAAGAAAAACCACAGCCAGCACCAGAAACACCAGCCAGTTCCTGGTCCATTTCCTCCTCCTCCTCCTCCTCCTCCTCTTCAATGCCACGGCTTGCGCGAACCGGCCAGTGCCGCCGCTAATGAACTCCTTCGCCTTCGCCACATTCTCCTCGAAGTATCTCCGCTTCAGGCCCGCCTTGTGCTCCTCCAGTATCCGCTCCCGCAGCGCGTTCAGCACGATCATCGTGTCGCGCAGCTTGGACCTCAGCCAGTTGGTGACCGACGCCCGGGCACGGTCGACCGGCGTGTTCTCGCCGAACCTCGTCCGGTTGGCGGCATTGGAGGCGTCGAGAGCGGCCAGCCGGGCCTTCACGACGTGGGCCTCTCAAAGGAGGATGGCGGTGACGTTGGAGTCCATCCGGTTGTGGAGCCCGCGGAGGAGCTTCGGGCTCTGGGTGGAAGCCGAGGGGTGGGGGAGGGGGAAGCCGAGGGGTGGGGGAGGGGGCTCTGGGTGGATGCTTCGCGGTGGGGAAGGGGGAAGCCGAGGGGTGGGGGAGGGGGAAGCCGAGGGGTGGGAGAGGGGGCTCTGGGTGGATCATTCGCGGTGGGGAAGGGGGAAGCCGAGGGGGCTCTGGGTGGACGCAGTCGCGGTGGGGAAGGGGGCTCTGGGTGGAAGCTGAGGGGTGGGGGAGGGGGAAGCCGAGGGGTGGGGGAGGGGGCTCTGGGTGGACGCAGTCGCGGTGGGGAAGGGGGCTCTGGGTGGAAGGCGAGGGGTGGGGAAGGGGGCTCTGTCGGTGACCTAGGGCACGGTCGGGGTGGGGGAAGCCGCGGGGTGGTGAAAGGAAGGCGAGGGGTGGGGAAGGGGGCTCTGTCGGTGGCCTAGAGCACGGTCGGGGTGGGGAAGCCGGTGACCTAGGGCACGGTCGGGGTGGGGGAAGCCGCGGGGTGGTGAAAGGAAGGAATAATCAAGTGCTGTGAGGAATTATTGAGAGAATAATTAGGGGACTTAAGTGCAAACATATCACTTAAACCTCATTTGTAAGATGGAGGGCTGAGATGGTGCCACTTCACCGCCACCCTCATTTGAGAGTGAGGTGCCATCTCACCTCCCTTATTCTCTCTCTCTCTCTCTCTCTCTCTCTCTATATATATATATATATATATATATATATATATATATGTGGAGACGGATATAGATACCCGTCGCCAAAGTCTCGCTCCTTTGCATCATCAGATCGCGGAGCCCACGCAATCCAACGGTTGGTAGCGACAGAACTCCCGTGAGGCTCCACGGACGGAGCTCCGGATCCTCTCTCTCTCTCTCTCTCTCTCTCTATATATATATATATATATATATATAAGACGGATCCAGAACCCCTCAGGAATCTCGTTGTCTCCAACCATTTGATCAAGCGGACCCCACACAGGCGCACACACGGACCACCCGTTCCGACACACAAGAGGGGATGGGACTCCGGAGACGAATCTTTTGATCCACCCCCATACATATATATATATATGCTCGAGGTTGTCGTAGTTATTATCAACTTCTTCCATCACGAAGCCTTCTTCCATCAATATCTATAGACGGTTATAGAACGCTTTACCCTATCTTGATTGTGCTTAATTCCTAGCGAAGGTGGCTAAGAGCAATCAACTGATAGCTAGCTATACCATCAGAGCATTGGTAACCACTTGGAAGTCGCAACTGTAGGCTACTGCAAGAAATTATTAATATGGATTGCTGAGCTATGGATCATCCAGAATCATTTCAAACAATGAAGCAACTGATGCATTCCTTTCAGAGTGCCGATATAGCAGCCTCAATAATTGTTTACATGACGACGATGTATAAGTTTGCTGGAACATGCAATAAAGTAATGTAAATGGCAAAATTGTACTGTAAACGGACAAGTATAGTTTCAGTATATTCTATCCAAATCAGTCCAGACACCACCACTCAAGATTCTCATGATTATGCTCTTGCACCACCTCAGTTGTGATGTCAATAGGAGACTATTAACACTGCTCCTCATAGATACAGTGGAGAATTACAAGGCTAACTTATATCATATCTCGAACTATAGAAAATTAAACACAATGTGTCAAAGAACATATTGTAACTTAATACACACTATTTTAACATACAGCAAAAAAAAATGGATACCCTTCCTAAGAAGTGGAGGATTTATTCTGTATAAAGAACATATTCTTATAGGATGATTTCCTCCTGTACACTAACGTTCAGCGTCTTATTGGGTAGAACAATGCTGTTGATCACGACGACTTCATCTTCCACAGCAACAGCTTCACCTGAAATAAGACAGAAGTAGTACCTTTATCACATTGTCGATATTGTCTCTCCTGAATATTATACCAAAAGAAGAATAAGAACATTTGTTGGGGTCAAGATATTGGCAGTACCGAGTATTGTAATCCCTAGTTTGGCGTTGTAGTCACCTTCACCCTATTAAATATAATACAAAATATTCAGACCACAAAAAAGGGGATGACTTTTACCATGGGAAAAAAAAAATCAAGAACGGAAATATGGTGAATAAAGATGTGCTTAGTGGCCAAAGATTGCTAATAAAGCAGATGACTAGACGCCAAATTTTCCGTCCACTTTCTGCTGCCAAATCCTACTTTTATTTTCAATCTTGTAATCTATTATATTCCTGAGGTGAAAGGGATGTTATTCAAATCTTGCTTTTGGTTCTTGTAAGCTATTCTCAAGAGGTCAAAAAGGAATCTAATGCGAAAGGAGCCAGTAGCAAAGTTATAAACAGAGGCTAGATTTTTAGTTCATACGCAAACTCAAATCCGAAAGAATGTTAAGCTATAAGACCCACCGTTGAAAACATTTACGAACTAAAAGAATTATTATATTAATCTCAAAAAAATTCCACAGCTGTGTTTTTTCTCCTCCATCTCCCCTCACCAAATTATAACAAGTCACAACTCATCTCTAGTTCTCCCGACCTCAATTTCACCATGCAGAACCAACCTATTGCAATGCACTTACCACACTTACAAACTAGCCTATACCAAATTTGAACCTATTGCAATGTGATTATCATACTTAAAAATTAGCTTATACCAAATTTGAAGCGGAAGAGACCAATAGGAATGAGGCGAATGGGAAGGGCGGACGATGAGGCCCATGGGAAAGGAGGAAGAAGAGGCTGATCATGCTAAAACTGGGGGGTAGAGAACGTCAAAAAAGCAGTGGTAGGAGAAGAACCGAAGGCAGGGGTGCATTGTAGCATGTTGCAGAGGGGAAAGGAAGAACCGAAGGCAGGGGTGCATTGTAGCATTAGCTATACCCTAGAAACCCAAACTAGAACGTGGGGAAAAAATTTGATTTATTTTGAGTTGATAAATCCTAATTAAAATATTAACTAATTATGAAACGGAAAAAGTGTGGTAACCCTACATTTCGAGGATACCAGGACGATATTCCTAAACCTGTAAACAAGTAATAGTAAGATAAGACTTGAACCTAGCACTCTAGGGCCCTAGAGTAACTCAATTTAGTGGTTTATAGGTATCATAGGACTCAGAAAGTTGTTTGAATAATTTACACTACGGAAAGTGAAAAAATCAGCGAACCATATAAATTACTGCAGACAGCCCAAACTCTAGTTTGACACCAGAACCTTGGCATAGGCTTATTTAGCCATAAACTAAGCCCTAGTTTTTTTCCATAATTTTTAGAATTATTTTACTAATTATTAAGACAACAAAATGAACTTTTTATAATTCTTTAGTAATCAAAAATAATTAATTAGAAAGCCTATAGAAATTTTCTAGGAAAAATCCTAGAATATTTATGGCACAAATTTGGTTTGTAGACTTCTAACGACGTAAGATAATTTCAGTTATATTTTGGAATTTATTTGGATTTATAATGATTTAATTAGTGATAACTATTTAATAAATAAGAACACAGAAAAGGATTTAGAAAGAAAAAGAAATTAACAAAAACCCAAAAAGTAAAAACCCCACACCCATGTGCAGTGGGCCCACATGTCAGCCATAGGGTCATGTTCACATGGGCCCACGTGTCATTGAAAAGGAAGAGCACCCACATGGGTGGGCTAAGCCAAGCCAAGCCAAGCCAAGCCATAGGCTTGGCAAATGGGTGATGTGGCCCCAATCCAAGCCACCCATTTAGAAGGGAGCAGCCATCAACCATTGGTTTCAATCCTAGTCGAGCTAGGATTGAGTTAACCAACTCAAGCCTTATGTATATAGGAGTTTGTATTAATGAAACCCTATTCCATTTCTCTTCCTTCAACCAAATTCCAGCAACCTGTAGGCGATTTGCAAGCGGATTTTAGCCATCTTTCTGAAGTCTTCTTAAGGTAAAATTTTGTAGAAAACTCATTTCGGATGTCGATTATTTGTTTTAGATTTTTAATTGATTTTAGGTTAATTTTTGTATTTTATATGAACCTCCCAATCTATTGTGATGCAAAATTACACAGACGATCTTGTAAAAATCCTCTCCCAAACCGTAAATGGAAATCTGGATCCGTAAACTTTTTTCAGATCCAGACACCATAATTGATGAAACCCTAAAAATTCTGTAACTTGTAGGCTAAGCAACACTATGGATGTTTTGGTAATTTTCTATAACTAACGTAGCTTTGTGTACGTAGGATCATGGGACATGTTGATGCTGGTTTTGGGGATAGCTAGTGGGATTATCGAGGGATTGTCGACTAGTTGGGATTCAGTACTCACCAGAAGGACATACAAGTATTCATGAATAATCACACTCTTTACTTTATCTACTAGTATGTCTATTCTCTTGTTATCTATTACCATTATGATTATATCATTCGTACACATATCGAGCAATGTAATCCAAAACACACAATTACACATTATCACTGTTACCTTGTTTCTCTCGTTGGATGACTATTTTGTTATCATCACTTACTATTGTCTCAACGTTATGTTGTCTCGACTATCACCATGTTGTTCATATTCCATGATCCTTCTCGAGTCATCCATGATAATAGCATATTGTTTAGTGTACTTTTAGTCATTTTTTCTTAGCTCAATCTTGACCGGATATTTATAAACGTTGACAGTTTTAGGCAACTTTTTCTCTGGTCCACGAAGCCCGTTGTTGATACTGAGGTTCGTAGTTCTCTCTTTTCTAATATGTTAAAGGTTGAAAAGCATTTTCGTTCTTATGTTTTTTCAGTTCTTTCTTAGTTATTATCTTAGTTAGATTATAAATCGACAGAACTATGGATAGTGTATGATGAATATTAGTATAGTGACAGGCCAAGACAGCATACTATCGCCGAAGTTGTGGCGTAGGCTAGACTTGCTTACGTGCTCGTACCCAATTATTTGGAACGGGTCATGACCAACAGATAATAAATTAGACACTTAATGTCTCTGGTTGGCTTTAGCATGAGTTGTGTTAGCTTCTATCTAACAGAAAACAATATCTTTTTGTAAGCATATAATAGGTATTATGAAACTTTGTTGAAAAAGGTCAAATTTTCGGGACTTAGATCTCAAACTTCCTTGATTTCATAGCGAACTCATGATTTTCCTGAGTGAATATTGTTCGACTAGACAGCAAAAACATTCTTGCTGATTTTCAGAACAGGGAGAACAATGAGAAAAGCCAGAATATTGACTGTAGTAGTCAATATACTACACCTCTAGTTCTTCCTTTCCAAAAGAAAGAACAGCAAACTGACTGAATCCTAAAGTTTCAGCCTTGCGACCATACTCCCCCCGGAACCCAAAAACTTCGATTTCTCATAAGGTGCCGATGGAGTCCTAAAAGCAACATCCGCCGATCCCTGGTCGGCATCGTTTATGGTTGAGACTAGGATATCTGATCGTCTTCGAGCCCCCAACTTTCGTTCTTGATTAATGAAAACATCCTTGGCAAATGCTTTCGCAGTTGTTCGTCTTTAATAAATCCAAGAATTTCACCTCTGACTATGTTAGTGACTGTGGTGGTACTGTATATTCTTCTAGGCAATCCTGTATCTACTTTATTTCGGGAGACAATAAGAGATCCTTTATTTGATAAGTCAAGAATTATAATATATATTTATGTGATATTATATCCTTAATAGGCATCAAACAATCCTTCAAGTTTATTAGCTTTAAATTTTAAGATGCAACAGAGAGAAACATGCCTGTACACGTGACCATTTCCCAATAGATGATTTCCACCCTACGATAGCATGTATAACAACTGCATTCTCCTGCAAGGAAAATGGTATATGGGAAAGCTTGATGAAAATGTGAATGCACTACATAAAATACTAAACAGTGTACCTTAATTTCCACATCATCTAGAATGATGCAACTGATGAGTCTCGCACCAGCTCCTATTCGAGCATTTGCAGAAATTGAGACGTTAGGACCAATCTGCTCCATGAAGCCATAGTTACATCACATGCAGTCTTACATCAACGATAATATCAGCAACAAGATAACCTTTGTCTCAGTTTTTGGAGATCAGTTGTAAAATTATACAAGGAAAATATCTACTCAAGGTTACCTAAAGCAAACAATTGTAAAGCTCTCTAACAAAATTCAGGCTCTATCCAGGATGAGGTCCCTGGTCCTTAGACATGTTAATCCACAAATCAGTGACTGGAAGGAAAGAACAAGTCATAAACCTTTCAGTTTTTTTTTTTTAATTTCGGTTTTAGATTGATAGCAATATCAGTATAGACTTCAAAGACATGCAGACATTTATTTTACAATAATGCTAAGGGGACACCAAAATCTGACCACATGATGTGGCAGCCTATGTGTTGATAACATTAATGCGGTGGTCCCACACATGATCAACACATAGGTTGCCACATCATGTGGTCAGCAATGTTGTCAGATTTTGGTGTCCCCCTAGCATTGCCTTTATTTTATCTATATATGCTAGCTAGCATTAATTAATTCCTAGAATATAGCATGATAAAGTAATTTCCATAAAGACAGTGCAACAGGGTTCTGATAAACAATCTCTTAAAAGCGTTCAAACAGAAACAAGAAGGATTTTACAATACAATCTCTCATCAATTTTGTAAAAGAAACAGTACTTTAACAAAAAGATCAAGATAACCAAATACTAGGTTTTTAGTTTCATAGTAAGCACCTTACTAACATCAGTGGAACAAATCAAGGGTAATTATTCTTTGATCCAATAAAATATAAACTTAAGGCTTGAGAAGCAGAATATTGACACTTGCTATCAATATTAGCAATCCAAAACTGTTTCAACAATTACGGTTGGCGAATAACATCAGTCATGCTTCTATCTGAAGGAAAATCTTAATATGACTACCTTTGCGCTTGCATGTACTTTTGCAGATGGATGGATATAAACATCACCAATGATTGTGGCACTTTTAGTGGCACTACCTGCTAAAAGCTGAGGAGATGTGTGGCGGAATTGTGAAAGGTACAAGGCAGAACATTTGAGTGACATCCTGAATACCAAAAGAAGTCATATTTGATTAAATAATCTGATGATATAATCTGATGATATGGGTTAAAGAGAATGGTAAAGATAGATTTCCACCCTGGAGTCTTGATCTGCTCCCAGAAGTCAAGAGTCTCATATGTATAGAGCTCTTTCTTCCCAGCAAGAGGAGATAAGATATCCTGATCCAGCCTAACATAATCTGTGGGAAGAGCCCTTTTAAAAAACAAACATCAGTATTGGAGTGACAGAATATATGTGATTTGTAATAGAAAGAAATAATCATGGGGGAAAGTAATGCTTCCAGTGAAATAAATATCAGATACTCGTGATTTCCAATAAGTGCCCAATGCCCATGTGTTTCCACGAGATACCTTTATCTAACATCACCCACTATCTTGAGTAGAGAGATTTGAAAGAAATGTTTCTTTCAAAGCAACCGTGTAAGCTCGTGATTGCTTGTATATGTTAGGTTGCTAAGCTTCCACAACTGTAGATGACTACAAGAAAATACATCAAGTCCTTAGCCAACAACAAATATGTTAATCAGCTGGCTAGTACCTGTACAGTTTCTCTATTTTCTGCAAATTCATCCATTTTCTTTACAAGGGTTAACCTGCTCTTGCTTCCCTATTTGGCTTATGAACATCAGAGAGGGTAAGAAACTAAGAAATTTCCCGCAAAATTGGCAAAGTGCTTTAGAGGATGTTAAAATTTTAATATCATCTGAAGAAAGTAATCTATGCCAGTAAAATCTTATTGAAATCCTTCCCAAAAGACGAGTTCAAGAATATTGCCTTGGATCTTCCCTAGTCTTCCCCTGACTACTCAATATGAAAGAGGACCACCCTACCAGAAACTACTACTACACTTATCATGATCATAACATCTCACTGGATTCTACATCAATTTGTCTTCTGTTAGTACTATGTATCATTTAAATACCACAGTTCCTAATTTTACTCGTGCAAATTCATCTTATTCCTGTGACACATGCAATACTATCTTCTTCCCGTATCTTTGATTATGTTACCAAGAGTTAAGAGCTAAGAAGCACAAACACTCCAAACTTCATGACGAGTCCGTATCATGTCGGACACATGTATCGGATACGCCACGAACACTCCGAAATAAACTAGGATACACCAAAATAGGTTCTGAATCCATGTATCCGTGTCATCGTGTCTGAAACGTGTCATGTCGAATCCGTTTCCGTGCAACATAGGTTAAGATTAATTGACATATTGCCCGTACACAACATTCTTAAAAATTATGCTTAATATGAATAATCCACATGGGAGTTGTATTATAGACAAAACAAGGAGTTATATTCTAAAACAATTAGAAAAACCATTAGATAAAGATACTTCTTGTATCCTTTAGAAAAATCTTGTGAACTACCTCAGAAAGATAAGTAGAACACTCAGCAGGAGAAGTAAAACTGATGGACGGGCACTCCATAATTGGTGACTGTACCAGTACTGTGTCTGTATTGGACATGACACAGACATGGCAGTCTTCATTACGCGTCTGTGCACAGTACAGTCCATGTAAAAAATGTAATATAATGTAAATGCATGGAATGTAAAACCTTTGAAAGATCACTTTAACATAAATAAAAATATGACCAAGGTCAACAACAATCAAGAATAGAAACCATTGCAAAATGTAATTTGCAGTCAGGATGATTCATGAAAGGTAAAATAGAAGATCCGTAAGCATGAAGCAAATTTTAAAACAACAAAGGGTGCAGGAATAAATATTTAAATAGAGAAGAGATGTGGCATGATCATACTTTGTTGCTGATTGAAGGGCTTCAAAGCTGGTTACACGCTGCAAATTCACTGCAAAACATCAATGTTCAACGTCATGTTTGCATAATATATTCATAATAACCAAGCTAATATGAAGGGTTAGGTTTTGCAATAACAGTGAATTGTTACGATATAACATGTTCAATCAAGGCATTCTAAATAGGTGGGATCCCGAGAAGAGCATAAGGTCTAAATCATCAGAACCATCTTAGTCTACATCAAGTTATCTATTACTATGCTAGACAAGACAACTACAATTGAAAAATGTCAATATAAAAGATCCATTGAAATCATAATCACCCAGGCATCACCTAGGAAGTACGAACTTCAATTACTAATGCCACATAAGCCAATTCTTTGATGGCATATGGAAAGCCAACCTATACCAGGCCCTTTTGGTACAATAACAATAAAGGTTCACCCAAGGTAGTCAAAGGCGCAAGGCGCATTCAAGGCGCAAAGGGTCCAAATCGCCCGAGGCGCAAGGCGCACTTAAGGCGCGCGCCCGAGCGACACGAGGCACAAAAATTATATATATATATATATATATATATATATATATATATATATATATATATATTCACATCGGATTTCTACATTGATAAACATGTGTGCTTCAAATTCTCCCATGTCTAGGTTGCAATCACTTTGAATTGAGTGAGTGAGAGAGAAAACAATAAAAAAAAAGTACATCAGTTCAAAAAACAGTCTAAAAACAGTACAACAGTTAAAAAAATAGTCTAAACATGTTATTTTTTCACAAGATTTTCAAGGCGCGCCTAGGCGCGCCTTAGCTATTCCAAGGCGCTCGAAAAAGGCGCACCTAGGCGCGCCTTGGTGCGCCTTAAGAATTGCGCCTCGCCTGGAGTGCCCTGAGGCGCTGCCCCTGCGCCTGGGAGCAAGGCGCGCCTTAGGCGCGCCTTTGACTACACTGGGTTCACCCTCAACTATCATGCACAAATATTGCTCCCTGAATAAAATTGTGCGCAAATTCCAGTTTCCACTAAAATACCCCACCTTAATTGCTTCATATTTCTATATCCATCAGTTAATATTTAAAGCCTTCACTTTGAATGAACCATTTATTCTACAAATAAAGAAATGAACAGTTTTCAGGAATGTCTTTAATGCCCCATCTCTGACTTAAGTCTAACATACAAGCAACGAAGGAATCCACTTTTAATTATCATATTTTAAGAACTTATCGAGTAATGGACTATCTTCAACAAATATAGACCAAAACTCCATGAATGAAATGACAAGCCAAAAACCCGCACCCAAAGAACAGACACCAATTCACTAGATTCAGTACTCAATTACGAACAGATAATAGGGATGATAGAATCACAAGGCTCGATACCAGCCCTACGCTACCTTCTTTCTTCTCTTATCAAATTGCATCCAGCTTTGATTATATTCAATTGTGAGTTACCCGTTTAATGACACATCAACTATTTTGTCCTCATCGGTATCGTAACAATTGATTCATTGCACAAAACTGCCAAACTGTGTCCCTTCCTTCAGATTCACGTGTAAAAACCTAATAAGAGACTAATCCGCAAGGGACTAAGCGCAAGGAACCTCTTTCTTAAAAAATTAATACCCCGAACAGGCCTATTTGATAGCTGACTGCACTAACTCAAAAACAAATATTTTCAATAACTGAAGTGCTAGATGAATACAATTAGGATCACTTGCATACATCAAGAAACGAATATTGTCCATTAACCTCAACGACCATAATCTTCCACTAAACAACTTACAAAATATGGCATTACATATTAGCAGACTAGTGTTGCATTGAGGACCTAGGATTGGTATGGACTTAACACATACCTCTGTCTTCTCTCTGTGTGAAGGCAGCTTTAATGGCGCTAAAGATATTGGGTGTAAATATATACACACCACAGTTAATGAGGTCACTTACCTACAAACAAGAGCAACATATAAGCAAGATGAAGTGTAAGATACCATGAAGCTGAATATAAAAGGTTTACATATCAAAGTACCATAGAAACAGATGGATGACTTCCTATTTATGAATATAAGAAAATTGAAACAACCAATAAGACTAACATGTAAAATTCAAACTTACAAATGTTTCAGGTTTCTCTGTGTAATGCAGCAGTTCTTTTGTAACAGGATCTGCAACCAACTCACCAAACTGGTTTGCAGATTCAGCAGATACCTATTTACACAAAAGAACACAATACAGAAAACAAAATTGAAGAGAAGCATAAATGATTACAAAACATTCTCAGTGCTTCCTCACCTTAATTACTAATATTGTTCCCATTCCACCATAGCTTTTATGGGCCTCTGCGTTCATGACAGAAACAGAGAGGTTGAGAAACAGAATAGTTCCAGAATGACAACCTAACAGAAAGACAGAAGCAAAGAACTTGAAGTTTCATGCTCAAAATGCTGCATTATAAGCCTTTCTTTACTGCTACCCTTATGTCATGGATATAGTGATCCTAAACACTACGGAACAACAAAGGCATGGCTTCAAGGTTAAATTGATTTAGACAATGATGCAGTCATATGAAAATGAACAGAAAGAAGAAGCATTTAGTGCCAAAATTTGAAAGCACTCGTTTGTGATCGAGGGGAAGGAGTCGCTACAATTTGAAGAAGAAAATAATTTTCATTAAATCAAATTAAAACTAATATTGACATCTATTACCAAGACTAGTATAATTGAAAAAAAATATACATTGAAGAAAGCAAAGCAGAGATGATAGGTGAAGGTAGGCTTGCGGGGGACGTGAGATTACGATATAAATTATAGATATAGTACATAACTTGCCGGCAACATGCGCCAGCCATGGCAAAATCCAGAAGATCCATCTGAGATGTGCAATATACAGCCGTTTTATGCACCTTTACAATTTCTAACAGAATCTGATGACGATTACTCTCGTAAGTGTCAAATTGACTTTCATTTCATATCATCTTTTCCTAGAACCATCAACCATTACTTATCATCAGCTGCATGCACATGTTTTAGATAGTTTACTATACCTTTAACTGTGGCTTTAGACATTCACCTTTTTAACTAATGAAAGACACATGCAGATCCACAAGTACAGATCACCCCCAGAAAGGTTCTTTTGTTCAAATCATCATGTTTTATGCAAATTATATCATTCTACATTACTGCCCCCTAATATTCAACAGTGCATGGTTATTCCACTAATATTTCCAACTCTAAATTAGAAATACTGCTCCAGTGACTCGTCATGACAATATGTACCACCATAAGGCAATAAAAAAACAGTGACAAAAGAAACTTCAGTTCTGGACTTACCAAGCATCTCAGGTAGTGGGAAACTGCAGCACACATCGCAGTTCAGCAAAAATATATGAGACTGCCATACCAAGAGAAGAAACCCAAAGCAAACATCAGAGCTCAACTAAAAATTACTCTAGTGAACTAGAGAAGATCTCACTCTACTAAGTTATAAAGCAACTAAAATCAAGAAATGCCGAACCGGGCTATCTTCCATAATGTAATCCCTGAAGTTGTAAAGCCCTCCCGCCGACCCGTGTGGCTTGTCTTCTCTCAGATATCTGAAAACCAAAAACTTCCCCATAATCAAACCACATTACAAAGAACTAAACAAAGCTTCCAACTTTGCGACTCAAAATTCACCTGACAGGAATCTTGAGTTCATTCGAGATTGAAGAGACATAAAGAGCGAACTCCCGCTCCTCGTAGAAACCGATCAGATAAATCTGTGCCAAATTGGGGATCTACAACCCAAAGTAAGCAGTAAGATTATTACCAAAAATAGGTAAAATTCAAGAGAATACTTACTCTACGGCAAGCGGAGATGGGGTGGTGAATCATCGACTGCCCTGCCAATGGGAAGAGCGGCTTCGGGACATTGAATGATAGAGGTCTGAATCGAGTGCCTACCATTCAAAGATTGAAACTTTAACCAAAATTTACGGAAGAAAATCAAATTATTAATGCCTAATACTCAAAGATTGAAACTTTAACCATATTGTAACAAAAGAAAATCAGACTTCTACTGGAGATCGAGGAGAATTAGTACCGAAACTCAAAATATTGAAAGATTAACCAAAATGTATCCAAAAAAAAGTCAGATTCCCAGTGCAGAGCCAGGAAAATTAATGCCTACAACTCAAAGTTTAAAACAATGAACACAACTTATCAAAATAAACCGCTTCTTTAGTGAGAATTAGTGCTTCCAACTCAAAGGTTGAAACTTCAACCAAAATGTACAAAAGATTGAAACTTCAATCAGAATGTACACCAAATTATTAGTGCCTACAACTCAAAGTTCGAAACTTTAACCACAAATTTAGCAAAAAAAAACGCTTCTTTAGTGAGAATTAGTGCTTACAACTCAAAGATTGAAACTGCAACCAAAATGTACCAAAGATTTGAATCATCAATCAGAATGTACACCAAATTATTGGTGCCTACAACTCAAAGTTTGAAACTTTAAACACAAATTTAGCAAAATAAACCACTTCTTTAGTGAGAATTAGTGCCAACTGAACAACTTCAGATAGAAACTTTAACCAAAATGTACCAAAGATTGAACTTCAATCATAATGTACACCAAATTATTAAAGCCTACAGCCATTGGCGTAGCGACTTGATCCCGAGGGGGTGCAGCTGCGCCCAGTGGCGTAGCCAGGATTTCGGTACAACGGGGTCAAAATCGACTAGTAAAATTTTAATCCCAATTTTTTTTTTATAAAATTGTAAAGGAAACTAATAGCATTAATCGAAAAGAGATCGTTTCGGAAAGATCATCGATAATTGGTTCTTGTCCTTTCGTCTTTGGTAACCTCTTACAATATGTTTTTATTACTTTTGAGTAGTTGTCGTTCTCCGTTTGGATCGAGTGAAAAAGTTTGTAGAAGGTATAATATTCTAGTTTATTAGTAAAAAAAAAAAAAATCAGGATTGAATTTAGATCGTTCCGTAATTTTTTTCGTAAATTCTTTTTACGTCAAAATGTAATTGTATTTGTGTTGTGCTTTCTTTGTAATTTTGACAAATTAATTTTATTAGTCTTTTGGAGAACGTTCTTTGTGTTTCGTACAAACAATCAGTAATAGTACTTGAAAATATATCAAAAAATTTGACTAATATTATAAAGGATTTGATTTTTGAGAAAATAATGTCAATGACAGTAGTCTGAGTTATGAGCTACACTAGAGAGAGAACAGGTGTTACTTGAGTTGTCACACATCTTGTCACTTCACTTTTTTTTTGCTGCTATGCGGTGTTTGTTTCCCATATGTTTGTCTGTGTATATATCAACGAAAGAAAATTTGAGTGGGGCCACATGACCCCCCTCGCCCCCTTCTCCCTCCGCCGGTGGTTGTGCCCCCTAGGATTTTGAATTTTTTTTTTTAGTTTATATATATAGTTTTCATTCAAACATCAATGTCAAATTAGAGTCGGAAATGCATGGATGGACGGTGTGCAAATCAAACGACAACGAAACTCTATACATGCAATCCAATGTACATAAACATTTAATATGCAACCAAAAGTATTTTGCAGTTTGAACCTTGAGAGATAGACCTGCTCCCCTTGAAAGAGAATAAACAACACAAAATACGAAAACTCAGTTAGGGTCTGAAAAAAAATATTTATACTAGTATATAACCAAAAGAATGGTATTATTATTTTTTTTCGTGTAACATTCTTTGCATAAAAATATCACTATTTATGGTGTACGGTCATAGACGACATGTGAAAATTGACGAAACTTGAATTCGTCAACTTTTCACAATAAAATTGTTCCGAATTCGTCGAAATTTACCGTAATGATATTTTTCAAAAATTTGTAATTATTCTTTGAGCACACTTTGGATCGCGACGAGACTTGCGTTATTGGATATGCAACATTGAAAACATCTAGTCGCCTTTTGCACCGATTGCTGCATGTAAGAAGATAATCTAAGAATGTTGATCTATCTTTTCTAGAAGTCACTCAAGAGAGACACTTTAGTTTGCATTAGTTCCTGTTTATGAAATGAACTTTGGGCGTTTGAAGATGTTATTTCTAGACTTGTCCTACATTGTAAGTTTCGTCCAGAACCAGATCACTGTTATTTTTTATATTTATTATAATTTATCACTCTTTTAATAGTAAAAATCACGCCCCTAGATTAAAATTCTTGCTAGGCCCTACAACTCAAACTTTGAAACTTTAAACACAAATTTAATCAAAATAAACCGCTTCCTCAGTGCAGATCGGGGACAATTACTACTTACAACTCAAAGATTAAGACTTTAACCAAACTGTAACCAAAGGAACGAATTTTTAGTGTGGATCAAGGAGATTTAGTGCCTTGGACTCAAAGATCAGAACTTCAATGAGAATGTACCCAAATAATCGGAATTTAGTGCAGATGGAGGAGAATAGTCACCTTTTGTCGGTCCTCCGACCATGATCACTGCCACTACTCTCTCATCGGTGTTCCCCATTGAGAGAGCTCGAAGAAGGAAAGGGGAAGGAGGAATGAGGAAACCCTGGATTTGGGGGATTTTTGGAGAGAGACGAAGAGGGGGACACGGACACATACGCCTTGGGATCCAAAGGATTCGGCCGGATTTGTACAGACTGGTGGGACCCACCCGGGGTCGGATCCGGTTGCGGGTCGAATTCGCTTTGGTCAACGAGTCCACGCCCTAAACCCAAAATATACGTGATTTGGTTTCCGGATTTCTTGGTTCTTGGTTTCGGGCTCGGGTTTGGATATGGATCGGGCCCGTGTCCCCTGGTCCGATTGTGAAACGGGTTGGGGTTGTCCAACTTTGTAGGTCCAATAGGTCCAACCAAGTATCGGGTAGGATCTTGAATATTAGTTGGTCCGACCGTAACTAACCTGCTACACAAATGAAATCAAAAAAATGATCCGATCTTTGACCCAATTATGTAATGTTTAGGGTTGGGCTTAACTTTTTGATTTTTTTTTTTTTTTTACTTTTTAAGGCAGGAACAGATACTAGTGGGCCCGACTGAGCCCAACATGATATGCGACCATTGTAGATTTTGGAAAATACTTAATGAACCGAAGGGGAGAACCGAAAATCTTACCGAGACCAACATGTCCCCCTCTCCCCATTGGTCTCAGCTCTCCAGCTAGTATCGGAGCCCACGCTCGGCCAATGGAGGACCGTCATGTCAGCACAGTATGATGTACGGTCCTCCCCTCGATCTGTAAGACATCCTTGATAGATTTTTATTCAACCATATAAAAGGTGATAGGACTACATTGAAAAATATATTGAAATGGTGTTACCTAAAATGATCTCTTCCTCGAACATCTACGTCAACATATTTTTATATCATTCTTATAGATATAATATAAAATGAGTTAATCATCATCAGCACTAACGAGTAACACATTTTTATATCATTATATCTTTAGATAACAATGATCAATTTTATTGATTTTATAATAATATAAATTTAATTGAATTATATATATATATATATATATATATATATATATATATATATATATATATATATATATATATATATATATATGAAAAAAAAGGAATATGAGTCATAGGCTTATATTCCTACATGAACCAATGCACATGTGGACGAATAGGAATAGAGTGTACTAGTGCACATGGAATGTAGGAATTTATTTCTATTGGTCCACATGTGCATGACTCATATAGAAATATGAGCCTATGGCTCATATCCCGTTTATCATATATATATATATATATATATATATATATATATATATATATATATATATATATATATATATATATATATATATATATATATATATAAGGTTACCATACTTGACCTGACACGAAGAGTTGCTTGAATATCTATAATTATCATTAATTGGTAGCCATTCCTACCCATCAAAGATAACTATCCAAGTTTATGGAGTCACTCACCACTATTGATTTACAGCATATATATATATATATATATATATATATATATATATATATATATATATTAGAAGAAGGTAAACATTATTGATAAAGCCAAAAAACTTTACAACAAATCCAATCCAACCCAGTTCACAAAATATTCATCTGGGTGCAAGGATCTCTATATCAGTTTCTATATTTCTTTGGACAATATAACTACTAGTGGCAAGGCCTTCAAAGATACGTCTGGTACGTTCTTTCCACACATGCCATACCATGACCCCAAAGCCTAGGCATATTCGTCTATAGGCTACTAACCATGTACCTTTCAGAACTTTGACCTCGTTCAGGACAGACGTGCGATATCTAGTGTGCAAATTTGGTCGGCCAAAGATGGCGCGTTGGTGATTCCAGATTTCCCAAACATAGTCTCACCAGAAGAAGAGGTGATCCCTGGACTCGTCCATAAGGCCACACATGCAGCACTTTTTATTTGTGCAAACAATTTCAAAATTACTAAGGCAGTCCCTGGTAAGTAGTCGATTTCTAATCATTTTATAAAGGCATAAGGAGTTCTTGATCGTCGCTCCTTTAGTCCATACCACTTACGCCCAGTCTACCTCATCCGATGTTGATCTAATCCGATTAAGAGCCGTCCAGAAGCAAAATGAATATTTTTTCATGCCCTCCCAGACCCAGTAATCCTCCTTGCCACACCTATTAATGTCAATTACTTGAATCTCCTCTGTGTAAGTTACCTATGTCATGCGATCCTGGAAATTCCAGCCACCCTACTGAATGAGGCAGCTGACCAACTCATCGGAACCCCTTAGCTCGTAGCTATGCCAGCCCTCCCTCTCAATCAAACTTATGTGGTTGAGCCAGGGTCCTATATATATATATATATATATATAAAGAGGGAGGGGGATCCGGATGCCGGCTCTTAAAATATTTTCATATGTTCTCCGAAATAGCAGTCACTAGATTGTATTTTTAATTTGACCGTTCAGATTATAAGAATATCTCGCGAGAAATTCTTATTAAAGTAAAACAAACATTTGTTAATGTTAAGGACTGAAAGGGGTAATCCTAAATAGCGAATAGGTAAAGTGCATACCTTAAGACCGAGCAGAGATTGACATACCCCTTGTTTTGTGACAATGCTTGTTAAAGTAAACTAAACATTTGTATCTATTGAGTTATAAATGACACGCCTCAGTCCAAAAATACGTGAAACTAAGCTGCTTGATGATGGTCAATCGATAAGGATATTTATTCGAGGATTTCAAATCTAATGAGTCCTTGAATAGTATCTACGTTGCACAACTAATAGTAAACTCCAATCCACACTAGGTATCTATAAGTCATAGGCATAATCTAATTTCATCCACAGATAAAAAAAAACTAGTCTGAGTACATAATAGAAAATAATTAATGTATAGATCCATAATAGTAATCCAACTAATTTGTGGAGACATGTTAGTGAGAGATTAATGACAGTTTGCCACGGGTGGATACTGCAAGCAAGGAGTTGAAGCTAGAGACATATAGCTGGGCAGATAAAATTATGGAGGGGTGTAGTTCGATGACACAGACCGTAGGGAATTCAATTTTTGAGTTTGCTAATGCGGACAAGGTGACGCAGCCTCTTTTAATGAGGGCTCGATGGTCGTATTTCAGGCTCAGCAGGGGGTGAGAACTAGAGGTCGTGGAGGCAAAAGTACTTTAGGTATAAAGGAGACTATTATAGGGCACAAGGGAGGTGGTAGCAGTGGTAAACAAAAGTCGACGGGGATCGGGTTTACAGATGGTAGTAAAAGTAGAAAACGATGTGCAGGTCCAGTGCCGAGTGATAATATACAACCCTTCCGAGACCCTTTGGGTAGAGGAGAGGTGCTTTGTATAGATAACCCGGAGTGGTTGGCACAGTTACAGAACCCTTCTGAGGATGTCCAAACAGTGATGGACATGGAGGAACATGTCGAGGAGTAGATAGAGCGTATTGAGGAAGATCCCGTTACTACTCCAGGTAACGAAGATCTTGGCACTGATGTAGATCCAAACCATCAATTATTAATGTCGTTAATCTCATGGAACATTCGAGGAATATATTCTCTGGGTAGATGGAAGGAGGTTGAAGAGACCGCCAGGAAAGTAAATTGTAGTATAGTAGCTCTGCTTGAATCAAAAATTAAGTCGGAGAGATTATTACTAAAGGGCACTGGCATCAAATTAGTAACTTGCATTATGTGAGATGGCCAGGATCTGGATTAGATGGGATAGATATATGTAGGATGGTCAGATTATTCACCTGTCTGAGCAGTTGATTGCAATGCAGTTCATGAATAAAGGAGGCCTCCAATTTATATTTGGTGGAGTGTACGGACACAATGATCGTCGTAGGAGATACAACTTGTGGCAGGAGATTATACATCCCAGTGAGATGGCGGAAAGGCAACATTGACTTCCTCCTCTCCTTATGGGAGATTTTAATGCGTTATTGTATCGGCATGAGAAGATAGGGTATAGGGTGGTGCCTGAGAATATCCTGTAATATTTTTATCAGTGTTTGTTGCAGTCGGGTATGCAAAAGTTGGAGAGGACGGGACATATTTGGATTTGGAATAATAAGTCTACGACCAAGCAAGTTGTGTGCCAATTAGATAGAGCCTTGGGAAATCGTGAGTGATTCAAAAGGTTCCCTGATACGGTCGTAGAGGGATTGGCGGCAGGGACGAGTGATCACTCGCCTGTATGTGCGCGAATACTGGCACATAATTCACCCAAACATGTCCGTTTAGATACAATAATAAGTGGGCCTATATGTATGGATATGACGAAGTGGTGACCAACGGGGCTACAAGGAGTCGTTCGTGCATAGTAACCCCCCAGTTCCGGCTCATCAAGCGGTTGAAGATGGTGAAGGCTGGACTTAAGAGATGGTCTAGGACCACTCTTGCCAGCGGATTGCAAGTCGCGAAAAAACATCTCCGGGAGGTTCAATTGGCGCTATAGGATGATACACTTAAGCCGATATTAGCAGCAGAAGAGAAAGACCTTATAAATGACGTGGGGAAAATAGGCTGTTAGAGGAAGTAGAATTGGCCCAGAGTGCTAAGTGTTCATGGCTGAAGGATGGAGATAAATGTTCAAAGCTCTTCTACGATGTGATTCGCATGAGGCAACATAGGAATCACACCAGCAAACTGATTAGGACGAATGGCAAGGAAGTAGTTACTTCAGATGAACCGAAGGTGGAGGCGATAAGGTATTACCATGAATTATATAATCAAAATGAGTACATACAGGTTTTTTCTGATATTGTATGCAAGCGCTTGGTCACTCAACATGCCAATCAAGTGCTCCTGGCACCTGTTCAGATGGTGAAGATTGATGCTATTATTTTTAGGGCTGACCCGAATAAATCCCCTGGACCAGATGGGTTTGGTAACAAATTCTATCAGGTACATTAGGGGTTACTCAAGGAGCATGTGCTGGAGATTGTTTAGGATTGTCATGCCCCGATTCCCAAAGTACAGAATCTGAGTGCATTAATACATCTCCAGGTTACGCACATATATAATACTTTAGTATCATACTTGCGATTGTCGCCTATAGGTTCTAGGATAAAGTACAAGACAATAAGAATATAGTCTAAAACATCCACATATTATACAACTTATATTTACAACTCCAAGTCTTTTCCAAAAACCTTAATATACATATTTAGCCACAAAAGTAAATAAGCTATCCCAAAAGTCGTCTTCCATCAACCATCGACTTCATCGATACTATATAGAGGTAACGTTTCTTCTTCATCTTCTTTAGTTTCTAGTGAACAAAAACTAGGTCGTCAGAACGACTAGCAAGCCCTTATGTCAAGAACGGACAAATAAATAAAAATAAAATTTTAAGAGAAAATAATCAGAAGATAAATGAATAACCGATATGGGAATTTCGAAAAAATTGCCTTTGACGAATTATAGTGTAAACTTGAAATATGATATTTGTATTTCTAACTAATCCCTATTCTACAAAGTGTCCAATCAAAAATCACAACATAACTCACAATATAAAATTTTTTTATGCAAATACAAATTTAGAGAACGCTTTTGGATCTCCATCAACACCTATTATCTCGGCAATAATCCCATATACCTGGGATCATGTAAATTTCCTGGCAGATGGTGCTTAGATTCCAGTCCCCACAGGTATTGTGATATTCACTGTATTACTAATATTTTTTTTTTTTGAATCACATAAAAATATGATAAGCACATGATATAAATAATTATCGAATTTCTTTATTTTAGAGAATTCAGATCATGTGATAATAAAATTAATTATCGCATATCTTGAACTTTTCCAAGAATTTGGAACATTGGTCAAACATTGGACATATACAATTGTCGAATTTGATCTCTTTCAAAATTCGAATCTAATGGAAAATAAGTGAGCTAAGTCTCACCTCGGTCATCGTATGGCCATACGTATGCGGGAACTGCTGATCAATTTTTAAAATAATTAATATTTTTAAGAGTTCGACGGTGTGATCCAAATGTTCTCTCCCACGTAATGCAATTCTAAAAATTCAATCATTCCTAGCTACAACAAATTAAGTTGAATTATTAGTCCCGTTATTATATCTCGGCTTGTGTGTCAAAGACTACACAATTTTGCGAGAGTATCACTTTATCAAATCGTTCCATCTTTGCGAAGACATAACTTATCCAAATAATATATATATATATATATATATATATATATATATATATATATTTTTCATGAACTCAAGGTATCACACTTAACGGAGCTATTCCAAATGGTAGGATATATATATATATATATATTTCATGAACTCAAGGTATCACACTTAACGGAGCTATTCCAAATGGTAGGAAATTTTTCTGAAAATATGGAAATTATACTCCTCACCATGGAATATAAATAAATACTATTTTGTTGCCATTTTGTGCACATGCATAAGTTTCCTACGCGTCCTAAAATTTTATAAAACTCGTAATCTAAGATTTTTAGGGTTGAACCTAAGCAAAAAAAATTCTAATATCCTAAAATAGGGAATAATCATTTACTCGGATTTTTGTTATCTCTAAAATTTATTGGAAATTTTGGCAGTCTCCTTTGTATTTTAAACTCCAAAATTTTCACAATTAACAAAAAGACTGAGCAACCGTCCGTAGAATTTCCAGATTCACTGACCCCTTCGGTGGAGCAAATCTCAACACCGGTAAACTCATCAGGTAATTATAGCTAATATAGCAACAATTGAAAGAAAGCTTTTCTTACCCAAAGCTTGCTTGTTATGGCAATTTAGCAATAATTATGTATTGCTATAAGAAAACTAAGACATTTGGTTAGTAACATATATATGATGAGATTTTTCAATAAATTTCAAATATAAAAAAATATATAGTTGTAAGTATTACATACCTTTATGTATACACTTTTATAACTCATATTTGTAATATTCTAGTTATTTCCACATCAAAGTTTAAAATCATAAGGAAAAGTCTGGAGCCTATTTTCAATATTTCTATGAAATCCTATTTTGATTTCCTTCTCAAATATACTTTAATTTTTTTTTCCAGAACTACTGATTTTGTCCTATTAACTGACAAGGACAATATATATATATATATATATATATATATATATATATATATATATATATATATATATAAAATTTCTACATGCGTCCCTATCCTTAACCAAAATATTTGTTCCAAGGTTTACACCTTGTAAAACCCCTAATTCTGAAAACCATATTAATTATTTTTATTAATTATTTTAACATATAGTTATGAGCTAAATAGAGAGAATAGATTTTATTTAATTTTATTTGAGGTGCTTGTATATTTAGGGGATTTATGGAGCCATTATAAATGTTTTTCTAATTTATTCCATGTTCCCCTTTGGACAATTGCTAGCTTAACCGTATGCACCAATATAATTTCTAGAATTTTCTATGTATGTATATATATGTATATATATAAATATATAGAAAAGAATTCCTATTGGATCTCTATCCTACCCGCTTGAACCCACTACTCGTGTAGCTCCTACCCGGATCCGTTAGGGGAGCAAAAATATCAACAGCAGCAGTAGCAAAAACCAACTTTGCTTTCCCTACTCCGTGCGTGTGAGAAAAAATATCAGCAGCAACACTACCGCCTCATTCCACCGCCTCTAAACTCTATTATTATTAAACTCTCCTCCACCGAGACTAAAACCAATGAAAGAAAGAAACATCAGCGGCAGTAGTTCTTAACCACTAAGTTTTCCCACCGCCTCTTGATCTCTATATATATTACAACTATCCTAAATCCTAACTACAATTCTTCTTACACCAAACATAATACTGTTTTGGATGCCTGCACTATACCGAAGTCTTGCTCGGCAAGTATACCTTGCCATTGTACTGTTATTCTTATTCCATATATTGCACGCATCTGTGTGCGACGGTGTCGTCGCGATATATTTTTATTTATGTATTTGCATTAACCTTGTTTATGAGACTACCCCGTTATCATGTAGCATCAGTAGGTTCATTGGCCGTGACACAGTTGTTACACGAGTTGTGAGTCTCATATAGATCACGGATTACGTGTCAGGTTTGGCCTCCTGTATGTATGAGCCGTGCGTTAGGAATGACTGCTGATAGAAACTTTGTATGCTAGTAGACCTGGCAGTTATTTAGAGATTTTATTGTGTCATGGATATGGCATGCTTAGAGCATGAGGTGGGGAGAACAACAAGTAAGGTATTTTGGCTCCTTGCACTTTTTCCTTCTGTAACCCGGAAGCTCCGCTGGAGATACGGGCGATGATGACCCCATTTACTACTTCGCAGTACAAAGACGACATGCTTGGTAGGCCCCTGATTCTCCGAGAGAATCATGCCAATCCCACTATATGGCCAGATAGTCCACTTGGTGGAAAGTTGTTCTCAAACTGCATTCACTTAGACGGTTAGGCGACCCATTGGATGTTTATATTTCAGTACTTATTGGCATGTTATTATGTATCTTGTTACGTCCCTCTGAGGACCTGGTCCCTTTCCAGATATGGACGAGCAGGAGTATCCGCAGGAGTACGGACCTGGACCTGACTCTACTTACCAGACTGAGGAGGTCTTACTCTCGGAGTATCTGTGATTTTATTATCGCTGTTTAGAGATCCAGGTTACTACTTCAGTATAGTCATTTTGTAGTAGATTTATTTCCACCCGACTATCAGACTTGATACTCATCTTATATATCTAGTTATTATTCAGCTCTTTATTTCTACTTATTATTTGTGTTGTGGATGAGATATAGATTCTGTGTGACTTGTTGTGACAGTATATTACCACTAGTGGATCAAAATTTCATAAACAGCGTACATGTGTATATAGTTTCCATATATTGGAGTTCATATACATACGGCTGGACGTGTTACGTATTCATAGTCCTACGTATTTTGGGACTGGGGCGTGACACACCTTCTTGATAGTAATCTAAAAACTTAACAATTGCGTGAGTCGAACAATTATACATGAGTATTTATATATAACTAACACAACACTTTGCTTAACAAAACTAAATTTAGTATCCATGATATATTATTCAAGTATTACACACACACACACACACACACACACACACACACAATTTGACAAGTAGTTCATCACAACATCATTCGTATGTGATCTAGTTTCTTATACTAATAAATTAAATATTCTGAAATGAACATTTAAGGGTTAACTAGTTTTAATCCTTTTTGGAATAAAGAGGAGGAAGAATGATAGAAATTGGAAGAGAAGTTAGGGCTTGCCTTGATTTATGCTTTTCCTTAACTGAAATTGATTCCAACTTTCTTGTACCCTTCTCAAGTATACCTTAGAATAAAATTTTATTTTTTTGGATAATTCATTACTTCCAAAAATTTGAACTAGGTTAAAATTGAGAAGAATTGGGTGTAAAATTATACCTAGTAGTTATGGATGGACCAAAGGAGGAAAGTGAAGGTTAAATTGAAGAGAACGAGGGAATGCCCGACCGGTCGACCGACGGTCGGCGGCGCACGTCGGCCGCAGATGCAGCGGCAACAGCAGTATAGTAGAAGTGAGAAGAGGTGAGAGATAGAGAGTAAGTTGAAGAAGAGAGAGAGAGAGAGTGAAGAGGAACTGAACCCCTTCTCCATATACTCCAGCTTCTACCCCAAGTTCCCATATGTCCACAACATCATTATGATGTTTTGTGGATGACTCACCCCCCCCTCTTCTGCCACTTAACCCCCATTTTCACAGCCACGAGACACCTAGTAAGTTGGTGTACAAATAATATTTGTAATGTCACAAAAATTTAAAGGTTTAAAACAAAAAAAAGGACATAAAATTGTAAAATTAATCTAAGGGCTGAATTGCAATTAAATAAATAAATATAAGTTTAACTATAATATTATTTATTTATGTAAATAAAAAATAAATTGGTTATGACACTCAACCTACCTTATATAAATATTGTCCTCGGAATTAGAAAAGAGGCAAGAAAAATAAATAAAACATAGACTAGAACTAACATTCGTCCTTGTCACGCCCAGTCCCAAAATACCAAGGGACTAGCCACGTGGCAATGGCCAGCAGCACAACTCCAATGGACAAACCCAATTTAATGGACCCTTTAGAGTGCACTTAAGCTGTAATACAACTGAAATGGTCTACAATATATATGTCATAGTCTATGTATCTAATCTCATCCACCAATTCATAAACAAGAGGAAATATGATAAACCAATATCAACCATCAATGCCATAAATGAAACTATCTATCACAATATAATAAATAAATATTACAGGGGACAACCCGTATCAAAATAATGAGAGAGAAAGTATCCAAATTCATAACTAAGAATCACAGGGCATCAAACATAAAGATAATTCGAGACTCAAGAGAAGTCCTCCAGTACCACCTCGTCCTTGGTTATTGGTACTGCTCCGATATCAGCTCCTGACCCGTAAAACTCAGGATAAACCTCCTCGTCAATACCTGGGGACATAATCCTTATCCAGGTCCTCAGGGGACATAGCAAGGTACAATAAACACTCAAGCCAGAAGTAAACAGTATAGTGTTATAAAAATTGGGAAAGCTACAACAACCAACTATGTGATATGCAAATGAGAGTATGGTATCGTACCTCGGGCTGATACTGACGGAAGATCTCAATGGACACTTCCATAATCTAATAGTACACTCAAGGCTCCGTGTGGGAGAACCAGGAGGAAGCTGTATATATAAATATAATACCTTAGGTTCTACATAGGGAACCTAAAGCCTAATACACATAAATAGTAATAAGTAAAATATGTCCAGAGCATGATGAAGACTCTCCCCACCCAATGTAATCTCACGTCTCAATCAAGACACGCAAGATCATGACCTCTAACTATCAGCACAAGTCATAGTCAATATGTATAACTATCCGTATCACTATAGCATGCATCATGTAGTCCTATCCAGAGTCCAAAAACCATAAACAAGTCGTGAAAGACTCTGCTACATGAATAGCGTGCCAAGTGTCCTACGGTCGGATGTGCAAATAACATATGCACAATTCATGGGTTCGAAAGAATGACTCTCTAACTACGATACTCGACTCTGCAGAGGATGTCGATACCCGAATCTTGTTCGGACACAATGTATCGTATAACGGCCCTAGGCTCAACAAGTACATCAACCAAGCCACACAATTATAATATATAATACATAAATAATATTAAATAAATAATTTAGAACTGTAAACATCTTGGCAATGTATACTTGCCTGGTTCTGCAGTTAGTGATGGTAAAGATGATTCTGCGTCCACTCATTCGGAATTCAATTGACCTAAAAACCAATTAAATACTTAAGGGTCCAATCATGAATTATTGCAATTATAACTTAAATCTATAATTTCTTTGATTCCATGCAAAACTAAGTCTGTTATTATTCCTAACAACTTTGCTTAGTTTTACAGGGTATCGGGACCTAGTTTCTTGGTTTTTGACTTCCAAAATTTGAGTTTAAGTCCCCAATTAAAGGACATGACCATAAATCATAATAAATCATATATTCCAGATTTAAACATGATTTATATGAATTTTTAGAAATAAATTTCAGATTTGACAAAATCAACATATTTTAAGATTTTGGCCACTTTAGATTGACTAGTTTTGTCCGAAACTTGTCCAAGACATTGCCAGTCTATTATTATAATTTATATTTAATAAAAATCATTTTATATCATATTATATTCTGATATAATATTAAAAAAAATTACCTCTTTATTCCCTCCAAAATAACCTCTATTTACTAGCAAAACAATGTCATAAAGTCACCCAAAAACTTAGGCTAGTGGCCCTTAATTATAGGGTTCAGATTTGACATTAAAATAACAGAGAATAAATTTTAAAATAATTATTTTTTAGTAATTAAACACCTATCAATTCAGTTTTAATAATTAATATAATTTTCTCAAGAAATCGCATCAAAAGTCCTAAACTCATTCTACCGACAAGCAAATTTATCACCAAACTATCATAAAAAATCCATATATTCTAATATGGGAAAAATATGGTAAAAATATGGGTTCTAAATCAATAATTTGACATAACCTAAAAGTCTCATGCTGTAAAACCCCTAATTTTTAAACCGTATTTACCTTTTTAATTAATTATTAATTTAATTATAGTAATTATGAGCTAAATAGAAGAAATAAAATTTATTGGATTTTTATTTTAGGTGTTCGTGCATTTAGGGGATTTATGGAGCCATTATAAATTTTTTTTAATTTAATTCATGTAGGAGACCCTTTGGGCAGTTGCTAGCTTAATGGTATGCAATAATATAATTTTTAGAATTTTTCTATGTATATATATATATATATATATATATATATATATATATATATATATATATATATATATATAGTTTATTAGAAGTAGGAAAAGAAAGAAAAAGGATTAGAAAGAAAAAGAAAAAAATAATTGGAATAATATCCTAATGGATTACCCGCAACCCCGTAGCCTACCTAACCCAGCCCACCCGCTCAACTAAGAAACAAAGAAGTAGCAGCAGCAACTACTATTTTTTTTCCCCCGTGCGGAATAAAAACCCACCCCGCGTTTACCTCTCTTCCTTCCTATATATAACATCTCTTCGACCAAACCCTAACCCTAATTCTTCCTCTTTCCATCTAGACCGAGAGAGTGCCGACCTGACCGCCGTCCACCGCCCAGCCAAGCCGCCTCTAGCCGCCCAAAACCGACCGCACGACGACCGCGATCAAACCCGTAACCTCGCGCGCTGCAGTTTGGAATAACAACTTACCTGTGTTCCAGCCCTGTTTTCTGTCACCTCGCTTGACCAAACTCGACCCCGTCTTTACCGGTACGTTCACCACTTAACCCCCTTCAATATCTGTATGATAGTTGACCTCGAACAGCGCGTAACCCTAGGCAAAAATAGCGTCCAAGTTGACGAAAAAAGACAACTTTCGGGTATCGCAGAAAACTGCAGTAACTACCTATGTTCCCGGATTCGTATCTCCCACCACAGAGATCCAACTTCAATTTTTCTTTTTGGTATGCGGAGACCACTTGACCTAGTTTATTTTCTATCAAATACATTAATTTATTAGTTGCTGTTGGTAGAATTAAATCAGGTAGAAAACCCAAAAATATACTTTTTGGTAATTTCTAGAAATTGCGATACGGAGCGCGCCCTGCCAAACGGGACCGTCCCGTCGCGTACCGAGCATACCAAAAGGTGCACACAGTATATCCAGACGTGTGAACTTTCACGGAAACTGATTTGGATGCCTGTGCGCGTCGAAATCAGTCCATGTCCGCCGAAAATCTCCCGTATCGTAACTTTTGCAAAAGTCCTGCGTATTTAGTGCACGCTGGTCAGAATGCGACAAAAATTATGCCACTGGACTCATGGTAACGCGCTGGTCCTGTGACCCAATTTTTACGCAATTCTGAGATAGTTGACCAAGTCGCCAATTGGCGGGCCCCATGGTTGACTTTTTGAGCGAATTTGTGTTCGGCTCACCGGAATCCACATTTGGACATACCGTTGAGTTCGTATTGATGTTTAGAATTTGTTTGACTTATAATTTGTCCCATTTAGAGACCTTTACCCCTGGTATGCTTTTCGGTGCAAAGTGGCCCACTTGTGGAGCCCTTTTTGACCCGAAATTATTGTTTTGTCCCTGTGTCCAAATTGGACGAAAGGGTAGTATTTTCTAGCTATCTCGCTTATTCTGGGAATGTTGGTGATATTTATTTCAGCATCCGAAGATGTTCATTCTGAGGCCGTAGCTTCTGATCCTGTGTGCTTGACTTCTGGACATTACACCTTGCAGCTTTCTTACCAGGCAAGATACCTTGTCAAATTGCTTACAGTACTTTATATGCTTATTATATTTCTTTATATTTATTGCATTATTGTATATTTATTGCATGTGTAGTTTCTTCAGTCATTACTATATATTAGATATGTTGACACCCACTTGACACTTAGTATCATAGAGGACAATCAGTAGGCGAATGGGCTATAACCACTCTGGTGAACCATAGTAACTAGCACGCACTATGGTAGTCATGTTCGATGGTCGCTACCCCTGCGGTATATCGATTGATGGAGTCACGAGGGTCGCTACCCCCGTGGTATATCGGCTGATGATGTTCTAGACGGGTGTGTGAGTTGTGAGGCTTAGATCGAGTAGCCTACCCTTGCCCATACGTCGAAAAGTTCTCCTCATTTGCATTCATATAGACTATCTTGTACAGCGTACTTATATATTTTCAAATATTATGCATGTTTACTGTATTCGAATTGGCTTGCTTCTATGTATCTTGTTACGTCCCTCTGAGGACCTGGTCCCTTTTCCAGGTATAGATATTTATGACTATTTGTAGGAGCACGGATCATGACTTACCACTTATCTCTTCTGAGGAGGTCTTATCTTCTGAGCATCTGTGATTATCTCTAGCGTTGGACCTCTTCGCTGATACACTTTTATCATCATCTTATATATATATGGTGATTTATCCCTCTCCTTTATTTTAGTATTGTTATAGTCATTGGTAGTGGATTTGTCTCCACCCGACTATCATTTAAGGATTATTCAGACTCATTATTCTAGTTTAGCTATTTTATTTTGTGACTTGTTGTGTGGATGAGATTTAGTATATCGGTGACTTATCACAATATTTATACCATATTTGAGTTTATATTCTTATTACAGCGTACGTGTGTATTATGGTATTTATATATTGGAGTTGCCATATACACACGGCTGGCATACTTACGTGTTCCTAGTCCTACGTATTTTGGGACTGGGGCGTGACATATTTTTGTGGTGGCCCATACAGGTCGAGAGCATATTGTCTCAGTTACGTCACTGTACCGAGCAAGCCTGCGCATAGGATTAGAATGTAGGATCCCATCCACTTATTTATCACCTCCCTTGATTTTATCTCGCACTCTCATTTGATTGCTTGCATTACATCTTGCTTGATCCCTTCTCAGCGTCAATTTTCTCTCGTGCTTGATAGGGGTTAGGAAGATGACTTGTACTAGATATATACACTCTAGTATTCAATAACACTATTAGTTAAATTATTGTTAGTTGGATAGTATGTCTCATAACCTAGTATCACATAGTCCTTCAGACCAAATAATAAAGTATAAATGAATGACACCAACTATAGACTGTATAAAAAGATAGTACTTATCTAGAATGTAGAACTTAGAGGCCCATACACCCATTTGGTGGACTAGAGACCTTGACGAGGAGTTATTATAAAAACTGTAGAGGCACAACACCGATCTTCTTGGTGAACTTAGATTATTCTGTACCTTCCTCTATCATAATCAAGCGTACTTATATTTTTACTACCTCGACTTATGCTGCTATTATAGCCTAGTTTTGCAAGCTTATTCTTTTATTGAGCTTGTTCATGACATATGTATTATTGGGGGGCCCACACTAATATATTGTCTAAATCAGAATTGGTGTATTATGGTCTGATCAACCGTGGTGCACTTGGTTCGCTCTTTGTATCACTACTTTATGTGGATTGAGATATAGTTGACTCAACTTGTTAGACAAATATACTTGCCCTCTAGACTGGTCAGAGCATATCATGTCAGGTACATAATTGTTCTGATGTGAACATGTGAATAGAAATTTACCAAAATAAGGTTTTAATCCACAACTGCCCTGGCAACTCCCTTTCAAAATTCTCTAATCCCTTTGAATTCCGTACTTGTATTCTATCATCTCCTCCTTGAAATTCTTTATTATTGATTTTCGTCTTCCCCTATTTCGGAAAGACGAACGTTCGTGCCAAGTATAAGTTGATACACGAAAAGTACCAGATATACCCCATAGGCCAAGCACTCATGATGACAAACAAGAGAGCGCAGGCACAGGAAGTCGTAGATACATATACGACCTTAGTTATATGTGTCATTTCACACTAATGACCCCCTTTATGACACGGGATCTTAGATGTATAAATAGACATAGAATAATATATAAGGTGGTTTAGTAGATATGAGGATGTGTTGATATTCTACCCAGATGGCATACACGCAATGCTAATAGATTACGCGAGTAGCAGTAGTAGTATTCTCCTTCTATCACCATCTCGCCCCTTGGGTGGCTCATCTTCTCTCCTATATCCATTCCTTACCTCGTGCTTAATTCTCCCTATCGTAGTTACGTCTTTTCGTGCCATCATGAATTGTTGGTTTACTTCGACCCCACCCTTATTAGTGTTAGTTAAACATAAATGTGTTAGTAAGGATTAATAACTAAAGGATGAGTTCATAACGATAACCCTTATGTATATGCACTATAGCAATATCTGTATTCTTTTATTAATTTAACCCTTAAGTAGCATCTTTTAGGCCAATAGGAATCTGTTAGATTGTTGAATAAGTTCATACTTCTAATAGTTTTATAAAGTTAGTCAAGACCTTAATTGTTACCCTAAACCTAGACTAAACCTAGGAAGAGTTGAAGGTACTTGTTACGAACTAACAACTATGACAAATCACTGGCAAAGTAGCGACAGCTACAGCTAGACCGTTGTAGTAGAGTAGTCGAAGTATTTGCAGACATATTAGTCAGGTGGCATGGCAGTATTAGACTACGATACTTGACGGTTACAAAAAAAAATTATGGTTGTAAGATTCAAGACAAGTACCCCAAGATTCTCGACCTAATAAATATATTCGTCTTACAACTTAGACAATAGCCTCAAGCGACTATGACTACTAGTAGAACTCTTGTAAGTTAGGTAGTGTAGATGAGTTAGAAATAGAATAGTGTATGGACAATAAATGAGAAGTGTTAGAATGGCAGACCATGACTTTAGGAAGCACTGCTAGATAGCAATGTAGTGTAATAGCTATAGTGATTATTATGAATATGGGTTAGTGTCAATTTCGAGGACAATTTTTTTGTAAGTTGGATAGAATATAAAATCCCTAATTTTTAAACCATATTACTTTTTAATTAATTATTAATTTAATTATAGTAATTATGAGCTAAATAGAAGAAATAGAATTTATTAGATTTTTATTTTAGGTATTCGTGCATTTAGGAGATTTATGGAGCCATTATAAATTTTTCCTAATTTAATTCATGTAGGAGACCCTTTGGGCAGTTGCTAGCTTAATGGTATGCAATAATATAATTTTTAGAATTTTTCTATTTATATATATATATATATATATATATATATATAGTTTATTAGAAGTAGGAAAAGAAAGAAAAAGGATTAGAAAGAAAAAAAACAATTGGAATAATATCCTAATGGATTACCCGCAACCCCGTAGCCTACCTAACCCGGCCCACCCGCTCAACTAAGAAACAAAGCAGCAGCAGCAGCAACTATTGTTCCCCCCCCCCCCCCCGTACGGAATAAAAACCCACCCCGCGTTTACCTCTCTTCCTTCCTATATATAACATCTCTTCGACCAAACCCTAACCCTAATTCTTCCTCTTTCCATCCAGACCGAGAGAGCACCGACTTGACTGTCGTCCATCGCCCAGCCAAGCCGCCTCCAGCCGCCCAAAACCGACCTCACGACGACCGCGATCAAAGCGCAACCCCGCGCGCTGCAGCTTGGAACAGTAACGTACCTGTGTTCCAGCCCTGTTTTCTGTCACCTCGCTCGACCAAACTCGATCCCGTCTTCACCGGTACGTTCACCACTTAACCCCCTTCAATATCTGTATGATAGTTAATCTCGAACAGCGTGTAACCCTAGACGAAAACAGCGTCCAAGTTGACGAAAAAAGACAACTTTCGGGTATCATAGAAAACTGCGGTAACTACCTATGTTTCCGGATTCGTATCTCCCACCACAGAGATCCGAATTCGATTTTTCTTTTTGGTATGCGGAGACCACTTGACCTAGTTTATTTTCTGTCAAATACATTAATTTATTAGTTGCTGTTGGTAGAATTAAATTAGTTAGAAAAATCCAAAAAATATACTTTTTGGCAATTTCCAAAAATTATGATACGGAGCGCGTCCCGCCAAACGGGATCGCCCTATCGCATACCGAGTGTACCAAAAGGTGCGCGCAATATATCCAGACGTGTGGGCTTTCACGGAAACTTATTTGGACGCATGTGCGCGTCGGAATCAGTCCGTGTTCGCAAAAAATCTCCCGTATCGTAACTTTTGCAAAAGCCCTGCACATTTAGTGCATGCTCGTCAGAATATGACGAAACTTGTGCCACTGGACTCGTAGTAACGTGCTGGTCCTGTGACCCAATTTTCACGTAATTCTGAGATAGTTGACCAAGTCGCCAATTGGCGGGCCCCACAGTTGACTTTTTGGGCAAATTTGTGTTCGGCTCACCGGAATCCATATTTGGACATACCGTTGAGTTCGTATTGACGTTTGAATTGGTTTGACCTATAATTTGTCCTATTTAGAGACCTTTACCCCTGGCACGCTTTTCGGTGCAAAGTGGCCCACATGTGGAGCCCGCTTTGACCCGAAATTATTGTGTTGTCCCTGTGTCCAAATTGGACGAAATGGTAGTGTTTTCTAGCTATCTCGCTTATTCTGGGAATGCTGGTGATATTTATTTCAGCATCCAGAGATGTTCATTCTGAGGTCGTAGCTTCTGATCCTGTGTGCTTGACTTCTGGACATTACACCTTGCAGCTTTCTTACCAGGTAAGATACCTTGCCAAATTGCTTACAGTACTTTGTATGCTTATTATATTTCTGTATATTTATTGCATTGTTGTATATTTATTGCATGTGTAGTTTCTTCAGTCATTACTATATATTAGATATGTTGACACCCACTTGACACTTAGTATCATAGAGGACAATCAGTAGGCGTATGGGGTATAACTACTCTGGTGAACCGTAGTAACTAGCACGCACTATGGTAGTCGTGTCTAATGGTCGCTACCCCCGCGGTATGTCGATTGATGGAGTCACGAGGGTCGCTACCCCCGCGGTATGTCGGCTGATGATGTTCTAGACGGGTGTGTGAGTTGTGAGGCTTAGATCGAGTAGCCTACCCTTGCCCATACGTCAAAAAGTTGTCCTTATTTGCATTCATATAGATTGTCTTGTACAGCATACTTATATATTTTCAAACATTATGCATGTTTACTGTATTCAAATTGGCTTACTTCTATGTATCTTGTTACGTCCCTCTTAGGACCTGGTCCCTTTCCAGGTGTAGATGTTCATGACTATTTGCAGGAGCACGGATCATGACTTACCACTTATCTTTTCCGATGAGGTCTTATCTTCTGAGCATCAGTGATTATCTCTAGCGTTGGACCGCTTCGCTGATACACTTTTATCATCATCTTATATATATATATATATGGTGATTTATCCCTCTCCTTTATTTTAGTATTGTTATAGTCATTGGTAGTGGATTTGTCTCCACCCGACTATCATTTAAGGATTATTCAGACTCATTATTTTAGTTTAGCTATTTCATTTTTTTGACTTGTTGTGTGGATGAGATTTAGTATATCGGTGACTTGTGACAATATTTATACCACATGTGAGTTTATATTCATATTACAGCGTACGTGTGTATTATGGTATCCATATATTAGAGTTGCCATATACACATGACTGGCATGCTTATGTGTTCCTAGTCTTACGTATTTTGGGACTGGGGCATGACACATGCCATGGGATTTGAGAAAGAAGGATTTAAGATTTACCGAAATATTTGGAGGATTGGAGGATGATGCTTCTTCTTGTCCAAAAAATTGTCCTCCTTGCTTGTGCTTGGCTTGCTACTCCCTTTGTGATGGATTGTTGATGATGAAAAGGGTTCTTGATATATTTATGGGGACGATAGGGTTTTTCTTGAAGGTTTTAATTAATGGTGTTTGGATGGAGAGATGGTGGAAGGATGATAAAAAGTTGAGCTTTTTGGAAGAGAGGATAGGCTTTTTGGTGAAGGAGATGATGTTGTGAGGGTGAGATGGTAAGGGGGGATATTTCTATGCGTGAGGGAGAGAGGGCGAGTCGGCTAGCTTATGGAAAAAGGATTTGATATGGTTAGGGTTAGGGTTTAGTGGTAAGTTGATATATATATGGCCTTTTTAAATAGATTTAAATATTGAAGAGGGTTATCCTAATGCTAATGAGGTTCGGCCAAAGAGGGACTGCTCTTGGCCAAAAAAGAGAGGGTGGAGTTGGTTGTTATGGTTAGGATTGGATAATGTTTGGTTGTTGGGTTGGTTAGGGAAGTGGTTAGGTAGTTATTTGCCAACTAGGATGCCACATATACAACTTTCTATAGATAGAACTCCTATAAATAAAATAAATTAATTTAAATATTATTTATATATATAATATATTTTTACATGGAGATATTTGTGGTGCACCACATGCCTACATGTGTTTGGGTTTTGTTTGGGTCAAGTTCTAGTCAAAATGAGACAATTTTACGGTAACCGTAATTCTAGACGTTCGTTAATATTTTTGGAGCATGAAGAAGATCAAATAAATGTAACATCCATGTTCCAACTATATTAGACTCAAATAAAATTATTATTATAAATTTTGTTGGAAGGAAAAAGGTCGTACATTGCTCAAAATATCAAAGCCATGGCAAAAGGTCATATACCTAATAGAAGATTTTAGAAATTACTACTCTAATCTATTTAAATTAAATAAAATAATTGAAATGAATTGAAAAATACCAAAATAATCCTATTCAAAATGAGGGGGCTTACAGTCCTCAAATAGATATGGATATTGTCTTCGCATGTCATCCTCCCTTTTCCAAGTAGATTCTCCTTGTGAGTCTTTATTCCATAATACTCGGACCAGAGAAATAGTCTTATTCTTGAGAATCTTTTGGCTTCGATCCAAAAGTTCTAGAGGCTTTTGTTTTAGGCGTAATGTTGGGCCCACTGTAATTTCAGAATGATCTAATATATGGCTTGAATCTGGCACATATTTACGGAACAGAAAAATATGAAAGACATCATAAACTCCTTCTAAAGATGGTGGTAAAGCTAACCGATATGATACGTCTCCAATTCGTTCCAATAAGTCAAAAGGGCCTATGTACCATGGACTTAATTTTTCTCGTGTTCAAAATCTAATAGTTCCCCGTGTAGGCAAAGTTTTTAGGAATACATGGTCACCTGCTTTGAATTTCAAATCTCTTCGACGCTTATCTGCCCATATTTTGTGTATGTCTTGTGCTGCCTGAAGGTGACTATGGATTGCCTTGACTTTATCCACCGTTTGGATAACCAATTCTGGTCCTAAGAGTCGGCGTTCCCCTACGTCACTTCAATATATTGGAGATCGACATTTCATTCCATATAAAGCTTCAAACGGTATCATTTTAATACTGGCCTGATAACTATTGTTATATGAAAATTCAATCAAATACAAATAGTCATCCCAGGATCCCCCAAAATCAAAAATACATGCCCTAAATATATCTTCCAAGGATCCCAGGTTCGATTCTGAGAACGTTGACGAAATCACGTATCGTAGGCCCCACATGCTCCACTTGACGGGCGATTTTGTGATCGGCTCATCGGAATCCAATTTTGGAAGTTCCGTTGGGTTCGTATCATCGTCAGTCTCCTTCTTCCTCTTCTTCGTCCGCTGCCCCAACTCGACGACCTCTCTTCTTCCTCCGTCTCCTTCCCTGCCTTATCTCTCCACCACCGGAAACCCCTCGACATCACTCCTCCTCCGCCAGAACACCCCCGCCGGAACCCTAAGCCACTCGACCCACCGTATCGAGCCCCTCTCCTTCTTCCTCCTTCCCAGAACCCCCGTGCCCTAGCCCCCTCGACCCGCCCCCGAGCCATCTCCATCATCGCCAACCCACGATCGCCATATCCCCGTACGGCCCGACCCCCAACACAGCAGCTCCCCGACCCGCAGAACTAGCCCGGACACGACAAACCCTAGCCTGGACACGGCAGTACAGGACACCGCAGACACGAGCACCTCAAACCCTAGTACCGTGGACACAGAGACCCGGACATGTCCAGGACACGAAGGAGACCCTCGGACACAGGAAATCATCGTTCACGGATCCCTGTTCAGGTAACCCGTTCTCTCTCCTCGTTGACCCGTTTTTTGTCCCGTCAGTTGTGACACGTAGACTGTACGATCCTCTCGGTGTCTGTGCAACCCGCTCGGTGTATCGCGTCCTGTGGTGATCGCAAACCGCGATCCAAAAACAGGAAAACTAATGCCCTATTTCACCCCGGAACTGAGTGCGTCCCGCCAAACGGGACAACTTGGTCAGGCGGGGTCTTCACCGATACATGCGTGCCGTCGATACGGACGTACTGGATTTCGCAGAAGTTGATTTGGATGTGCGTGCACACCGGAATTAACGCGTATCCGCCGACAACGTCCCGTATCCGTCGGTTCTGGAACACGTCGTAACTTCGTGTACACACGTCGGATCGAGATAAAACTTGCGCCATCGGACTCGTAGCAATACGCTGGTCCTGTGACCCAAGTTTGGTTCGATTCTGTGAATATTGACGAAATCGTGTATCGTGGGCCCCACAGGCTCCACTTGACGGGCGATTTTGTGATCGGCTCATCGGAATCCAATTTTGAAAGTTCCGTTGGGTTCGTATCATCGTTCCTGACTTGTTGACACTGAGTTTGACGAATTTGGAGACCTTTGACCCTGACACGTTTTTCGGTGCAAAGTGGCCCACATGTGGATCCCGCTTGACCCGAAAATGTCATTTTTGTCCCTGTGTCCAAATTGGACCTAAGAACAGGCATTTCTAGCTATTTGATATTTTCTGGATATGATGGTGATGGTTATTTCAGCTTTTGGAGAAGTACCTGCAGATCACACTGAGACCAGAGCTACAGTTGTAGCCAGAACCCCAGGCAAGTGTACCTTGCCAAACTTTGCAGTCTTGTTACATATTTTTTTTGATTCATTTATATTATTGTGCATGCTTGACCTAGAACCGTGTGACTTACTTTGCGTCCGATTAATAGTCGGGTGCCAACGCCGTACGCGGAGTTGTGTACGTCATCTAGACATGGACATCGTGACCCTTTACATTCTCGTACTTGTCTTATCAAGTACATAGACCCAGGACACTTGACACTATACATGAGACAGAATCTTTCTGAGATATTCATGGTGATTCTGTGTAGGATACAGGTTTATGACATAGATATTTTATTCATAGACATTATATGACTTGCTGCATTAGTTTTGATCCTGCGTGTCATGGACATGAGACGTGAGATTACATTGGGTGGGGAGAGATTTACCATAAAAAGGCTGATTATATTATATATATTGTCATATGGATGTGTCTGAGTTTCTGGTATAGAGCTTTGGCACCAGTTCTGGCCCTTCGAGAAAATACTGCTATGGGTTTCTTCGACACTGATCCTGTAGTAGTCTCAGCCCGAGTATGACTGAAACTCTCACTTGCATATCACTTAACTGGTTATATATTTACCCTATTATTTCATTTATTGCTGCACTGTATTTATTTTAGCATGAGCTTTCTTGTACCTTGCTATGTCCCCTGAGGACCTGGATCCGGATTATGTCCCCAGGATTAGCAGATGAGATCTATCCCGAGGTTTACGGAGCAGGAGCATTATCAGGAGCAGGCACTGGAGCAGAACCAGATCCAGTAGTCGCGTAATCACCGAGGATATCTTCTGAGTATATACTGTTCTATACTCAGTATTTGCTGTGGTTATCTCTATTCTTGTATCTTGACAGATGTATCAGACTCATTATCGGGTTATTTTCCCGAGTTTATATTATATTGAGATTGATCTTGCTTTATGATTCTGATATTGTTGTATTCATGTCTGTAGATGATATTAGTATATTTAGACCATTATTGTTGTAATACAGCTTAAGTACGTCCCGATGGATCCATTAAATTGGGTTTATCCATCGGTGTGTGCTGCTGGCCATTGCCACGTATCTGGTCCCTCGGTATTTTGGGACCGGGACGTGACATAGTTTTTGTGGTGGCCCATGCAGGTCAACGACTAAATTGTTCAATTTCAACTTAGGGACCGAGCAAGCCTGTAATAAGAATATGATAAATTTTTGGATCTCATCCACTTGCTTGAATCGTTCTTGACATCTATATCGGATTCGAATTAATTTCTTGACTTGCATCCTGCTTTGATTCCTGTGCGCCTCTTATTGTTTATTTTGGTTGTTACTCTAACTTTTTGAATTATGTGATTGGTAATTAGAACTGGACAGTTTAAGTTATTATCGTAGATTATGACCTAATGACTACCCCTTAGCTTTAAGTCACGTAGTTAGTACCCCCACCTCGATACAAGTTAGATCCCTTACCCTTGACGTCCAGTAACTCTTCAATCCTCACTATCGACACTTGTCCTATAAGTACTAAGACTAAGGCTTAAGACGACTATGACCTAAGTAATATAGGAGGATACCCTAATAGGTACCAAGACCCCTTCTCGTAGACCTTAGCAAGAGTTTCCACGGTATCCTTAAGATGAATTCAGTATTAGTTTATTGTTATAAGTTGGGTAGTATGCCTCACAACATAATACCACCTAGCCCTATTGACCCATTGATGAAGTAAACTAGGATGACACGACTTTAGACTTGTATAATAAGATAGTGGTTATTCAGACAATAGAATTTAGAGGTCCTTGCCCCTATTTGGTCGACTAGCGACTTAGACAAGGAGGTTGTATGATAACTGTAGAGATTGTAGAGTCTGTTATTATTATGGTTGCTTGTTTGTTTTTGTTTTGTGAACTTGATTAATTTGTACCTCCTTTCATCATCATCTAGCTTACTTAAATTTGCTGTACTTGACTTATGCTACTATTCTATAGCCTAGTTTTGCAAGCTTATTCTTTATCAAGCTTGTTCATGACATATGTATTAGTGGACATGTACACTAATATATTTCAGAATCAGTGTATTAAGGTCTAGCTAACCTTAGTGTGCTTGGTTCGCCCTTCGCAATACTACTTTACGTGGGTTGAGATATATAGTGATTAGTAGATGAATGCACTTGCCCTCTAGACATGTCTTAGCCTATCGTATCCGTTACATAACTGTACCGATGCGATCAGGTGAATAGGAATTACCAGAATAGGATTCTAATCCACAACTGCTTAACAATTCCCATTTGAATTCTTTAAATGCCTTGATCCCGATACTTCTATTCTATTACCTCACCCTTGAAATCTTATTTATTGATCTCCGTCTTCCATTATTACGGAAAGACGAAACCTCATGCTTGGTATAAGTTGATATATAGACTGTACTAGATATACCCCACAGGCCGGTCGCATTGTTGATGACCCTTTTATAAATGATTAAGGGCATATCATAGATGACATTTTGGTGTTAAAAACTTTGAGGATTCAATAACATGATTTGGGGCATAGCTTTCTTAGATGTATAGCCTTAGATGATAAATGGATAAAATATAAGTTGGGTAGAGACCGCAATGTTCACTTGAGAGGAATTCTTTAGACCCTATCCTAGTTTAATTTCGAGGACAAAATTTTTATAAGTTGGGTAGATTGTAAACCCCCTGATTTTTCAAGAATTTTTAATTTGGAGTTTTCACAATTTTCTATAATTTTTGGGGATTTTTCTGAAATTAAAACTAAGGTATTTTATGATTAAAGGATTTTTAAATAATGTTAATTAATATTAAAATATTATAGAAATAATATTTTACGGTGTAAAATAGAAAACTAGACATAGGGTAATTATTTGGGAATTTATTGGACTCCGGAAGCATTTTAAAGACCTAAAAACTATTAAATAAATAAATCAATTTAAACCTAGAAATAAACCGGGTTTATTCCAAATAAACCGAACTAAACCAAACCGGACCGACCGGTCTAGTAAACCCAAACCCAAATTCTTATTGGGTCGGATCCGGGCCCAAACCCGACCCGACCCGCGGACCCAAACCCATTACCCAATTCCTAATCGAACCCTAACCCTAATTCAAGTCGGAATCCGACCGGCGGCTGCCCTACTTAACTCCCCCCGCCGTACCGGAACCCTAATTCTCCACAACCTCTCTCCACCAGCACCACCATCTATCGCCTCGCTCCGGCCACCCTCGACCTCGCCGTCCCTGTCGTCAGTCTCCTCCTCCCTCTCCTTCGTCCGCTGCCCCAACTCGACGACCTCTCTTCTTCCTCCGTCTCCTTCCCTGCCTCCTCTCTCCACCACCGAAAACCCCTCGACATCACTCCTCCTCCGCCAGAACACCCCCGCCGGAACCCTAAGCCACTCGACCCACCGTGTCGAGCCCCTCTCCTTCTTCCTCCTTCCCAGAACCCCCGTGCCCTAGCCCTCTCGACCCGCCCCCGAGCCATCTCCATCATCGCCAACCCGCAGTCGCCCTCTCACCGTACGGCCACGACCCCCAACACAGCAGCTCCCCGACCCGCTGACCTAGCCCGGACACGGCAAACCCTAGCCTGGATACGGCAGTAAAGGACACCGCGGACACGAGCACCTCAAACCCTAGTACCGTGGACACAGAGACCCGGACACGTCCAGGACACGAAGGAGACCCTCGGACACAGGAAATCATCGTTCACGGAGCCCTGTTCAGGTAACCCGTTCTCTCTCCTCGTTGACCCATTTTCTGTTCCGTCAGTTGTGACACGTAGATGGTGCGACCCTCTCGGTGTCCGTGCAACCCGCTCGGTGCATCGCGTCCTGTGGTGATCGCAAACCGCGATCCAAAAACATGAAAACCAACGCCCTATTTTACCCCGGAACTAAGTGTGCCCTGCCAAACGGGATGACTTAGTCGGGCGTGGTCTTCACCGATACATGCGCGCCGTCGATACGGACGTGCAAGATTTTGCAGAAGTTGATTTGGATGTGCGTGCACACCGGAATCAATGCGTATCCGCCGACAACGTCCCGTATCCGTCGGTTCTGGAATACGTCGTAACTTCGTGTACACACGTCGGATCGAGACGAAACTTGTGCCATCGGACTCGTAGCAATACGCTGGTCCTGTGACCCAAGTTTGGTTTGATTCTGAGAACGTTGACGAAATCGCGTATCGTGGGCCCCACAGACTCCACTTGACGGGCGATTTTTTGATCGGCTCATTGGAATCCAATTTTGGAAGTTCTGTTGGGTTCGTATCATCGTTCCTGACTTGTTGACACTGAGTTTGACGAATTTGGAGACCTTTGACCCTGACACATTTTTCGGTGCAAAGTGGCCCACATGTGGACCCCGCTTGACCCAAAAATGTCATTTTTGCCCCTGTGTCCAAATTGGACCTAAGAACAGGTGTTTCTAGCTATTTGATATTTTCTGGATATGATGGTGATGGTTATTTCAGCTTTTGGAGGAGTACCTGCAGATCACACTGAGACCAGAGCTACAGTTGGAGCCAGAACCCCAGGCAAGTGTACCTTGTCAAACTTTGCAGTCTTGTTACATATTTTCCTTGATTCATTTATATTTTTGTGCATGCTTGACCTAGGACCGTGTGACTTACTTTTTGTCCGATTAATAGTCGGGTGCCAACGCCGTACACGGAGTTGTGTACGTCATCTAGACATGGACATCGTGACCCTTTACATTCTCGTACTTGTCTTATCAAGTACATAGACCCAGGACACTTGACACTATACATGAGACAGAATCTTTCTGAGATATTCATGGTGATTCTGTGTAGGATACAGGTTTATGACATAGATATTTTATTCATAGACATTATATGACTTGCTGCATTAGTTTTGATCCTGCGTGTCATGGACATGAGACGTGAGATTACATTGGGTGGGGAGAGATTTACCATAAAAAGGCTGATTATATTATATATATTGTCATCTGGATGTGTCTGAGTTTCTGGTATAGAGCTTTGGCACCAGTTCTGGCCCTTCGAGAAAATACTGCTATGAGTTTCTTCGACACTGATCCTGTAGTAGTCTCAGCCCGAGTATGACTGAAACTCTCACTTGCATATCACTTAACTGGTTATATATTTACCCTATTGTTTCATTTATTGCTGCACTGTATTTATTTTAGCATGAGCTTTCTTGTACCTTGCTATGTCCCCTGAGGACCTGGATCCGGATTATGTCCCCAGGATTAGCAGATGAGATCTATCCCGAGGTTTACGGAGCAGGAGCATTATCAGGAGCAGGCACTGGAGCAGAACCAGATCCAGTAGTCGCGTGATCACCGAGGATATCTTCTGAGTATATACTGTTCTATACTCAGTATTTGCTGTGGTTATCTCTATTCTTGTATCTTGACAGATGTATCAGACTCATTATCGGGTTATTTCCCCGAGTTTATATTATATTGAGATTGATCTTGCTTTATGATTCTGATATTGTTGTATTCATGTCTGTGGATGATATTAGTATATTTAGACCATTATTGTTGTAATACAGCTTAAGTACGTCCCGATGGATCCATTAAATTGGGTTTGTCCATCGGTGTGTGCTGCTGGCCATTGCCACGTATCTGGTCCCTCGGTATTTTGGGACCGGGGCGTGACACATAGGACGCTGTAAAATATAACTAAGACTCAATAACACAGGCAGGTAAAATCTAGTCTCCTCCACAAAATATCACAAAATAGGAAACTAAATGAAATAAAATAAGTCTCAGAATCCACTACAAAAGAATATCTAGTGGAGAACAATCCACAAAATGAGTACAAAATAATACTGAAAGAATACAACTAAGTAATAAAGTAATAGTCCCAAAACACTAAGCAACTATCATCCATGAATGAATGCTCAAAGAAATTTCTGTGGCTCCACCTCGAAGTCCTTGTCTGTAAAATCTCCAACTCCGTAATCCGCTGGGTACAAGTGCTCGTCTAGATCTGGAAAAGGTGCCAGGTCCTCAGAAGGACATTACATGTACACAAGAAATCGACATACATAAAAATAAAGCAGTAAATAATAAATAGGATAACTAAACCATCTATGTGATATGCACTCGAGATATCTCTAATGGCGCATGAGGGGGAAGAAATATAAGAACAGTCGTCCCACCAGGCGTTCTGTAGAACTCGGGGGTTACACAATTGCACAATTTCTGTAGTACAGTAAGAAACAGAAATTTTATACGCTCACTAGCAGATTCTACCATCCCAATGAACTATCCGAACTATATATGCGGTGCAGACAGAATGCAACGACATCAATACAAATCTAGAACTCAAACTAACACCAACTACTAACACAAGACACGAAATCACGTACCGATGGCTAGTCAACACGCCAGTCCATGCACTCACTCACTCACTCAGTGAACGTGTTTGAAACAGTGTCAGGTCATAAGATACCACGTATCTTTAAAACATAATGGGTAAGTCTTTTACTCTAAGATGTGTGCATATTGCTAACAAAATAAAAACAGCTAGGCATATGTAAACTGCACAATACAAACAAGCAACGTGTACTTGCCTTCCAAGCAAAGATGCGAGCACAACAATTCTGGTCTGGAGCTCTCTACAGGAACATCTCGAACATATACCAATTAATTATTACACTAATTGGACTCTTACTATCAAGTTATAATTAGGTTATTAACTAATTCTTAATTCTACGTTGATTGCACATACAAGTAACTAGCCCTCAAAAAATTACTAGTCGTTAAACATTACCAAAAATTCTTTTTAAAGACATTAATTATCAAAAATATTAATTATGAAATTTTTATTAGAAAATAAGGTTTTTAGTGATAGGGTCATCTCCTATAATTTCTCTGAGTCAAAAACTAAGTAGAAACCAAAACTAGGTCATAACAGGTTACCGACAAGTCAACAAAACCAATTTTTAATAAATGGATAATTCTAGAATAAATACTTAAAAATTAGAATTAAAATAATATAATATAATTTTATATGTAAAAAATATAGATTTTTGGTTGGGATTTAAGTCTGAAATTGCCAGGGTCAAGTTTTGTCAAAACTATATCAACTTGTTACATAAAACACATATAATTCTAATTTTTTTAAATAGAAATAAAGTTTGAATAAATATGGTAAAATTAGTAATAAATAAAATAAATAGTATTTCTTTTATCCGTATAAAAATAATTAGGGTTTTGCCATCTATAATTTAATCCTATTAGGGTTGGCAACCAAACTTGCTAGTATGCGTGCAAAGGGGTGGTACATGGTTGTTGTGATATCATAGACATCAATTTTATATTTATTTAATAAATTTCAAAAATATATATTTTTAAAAAATATTAATCCATCTAGAAAAATTAGGTTTTTCATCTAGTATTAAGTCCTAATAAAGTCCAAGGGTCTCCAACATGCATACATCGAAACTAGGTCAACTAGGTGTCTCTTTAAGCATAAAAACCATTTAAATCAAAAATAATATTTCCATAAAAATATATTAAAAACTGAATTTAATATTAACATCATATATCACTTATCTACAAAGTTCTAGAAGGGTTCGATGCGGAATTTTGGAGGAAACATAAAACTTGGTCACCATTCCCATTATACATGCAATATATTCCAAAAATAATAATAATTTAATAATCTGGAATAAACAGTAAACATATGGATAAAATTAATTTAAATATCATATTTCTATGTTAATAATAAGGTTTAATCAAGGTTTCTACCTATGGTGCATATATGCATTCATGGGTTCAATTCTTTACATGCAAACCCTAAAATAAAATCCTACAATGAAGAACATGGCAATGGATTGCAAATATATATAAAATCATTTATTTATATTATTCATGCATTCATACGCAATGTAGAGGGTTTGAGGAAGAATGAGACTTACTAAAGAGAGAATGGTGAAGAACTAGGGTTCTTTGATGAGAGAGGTGGTGTGACCACGTGAGGAAGGGGGGTGGTTGGCTTAGTGATGGTGGTGGCGGCTTGGAGGAAGGATGTGAAGAAGAAAATTAGGGTTTTGTAGAGGAGAATTTAAGTTAGAGTTTTTAAAAGATAGAAGGGATATATATATATATATATATATATATATATATATATATATATATATATATATATATATATATATATATATATATATAGAGAGAGAGAGAGAGAGAGAGAGAGAGAGAGAAGAGAGGGGGAGAGATTCGGCCAAGGAAGGGGGGATCGTGGATATGGGGAGGGGGGCGTGGGTTTTGGGTAGGATTAGGATTAGGTGGGTAGTTAGTTTGTTAGGATATTTCCTAATTAGGTTGTTAGTTATTTAAAAGTCAACAACTAATCAATTAATTAATATGACAATAATTTAATTGATTCCATGAGATTAAAATAGAATAAATAAATAAATAAATAAATAAATAAATAAATAAATAAATAAATAAATAAATAAATAAATAAATCCTATAAAAGAGAAAAGTAGTCTAAATTGGCATGAAGAAATTATGGGTTGCTTATTGAAAGATATTTGATTAAAAAATAATCAGAAATAAATTATTTATATAAAAAAATATCTAAATATTACCCACAAGAAACTACGGTTGTCACACTAGTGTCATACTAATGCTGAATGGTCGAATTTTGTGTCAAATAAAGATCCTACGGGTAGTGTCTCCCGTGTAGGCTACTTCCTACGAATGACGATGTAGATTTTGGGGTCATCCTATGTCATTAATGTTCAAACTACGGTAAAGTATCATAATACAACAATTAGATTTAAATTAATTTTAAAATATTCTAAATAAACACAATAAACATAGAATACACACAAAATACCTATTTTTTGGTGAGGAATTTTACAACCTATCCACCTTAAAAAAAAATTTCATCGAAATTAAGAATATGGCACGATCTAGAAAAATAATAATGCGGTATTTAAATTCCATACCCGAAGATTCGCGTAAGTGAGGAAAATGCTCTAAGATCGAATCCTTTCGTTTCCAAGTCGATTCGCCTGGTAAATGATGCTTCCAAGCAACACAGACTAGTCGAATGGTCATTCCCTTTAGCACATTCTCTCTGCGGTCGAGAATCTCAACTGACTACTCCTCATAAGACAAACTCAGTCCTACAGTGATCTCTGAATGATCCAATACATGGCTAGGATCTGCCATACATCTTCTCAATTCTGAGATATAGAACTCATCGTAGACACCGCCAAGGTCTGCGGTAATGCTAGTCTGTAAGCAACCTCTCCAACACGCTCCAATACGTCAAACAGTTCGATGTACCCCGGACTAAGCTTCCCTCTACCTCCAAATCTGATGGTTCTCTAGTAGGGAGATCCTTAAGAATACATGATCTTCAGACTTAAAGTCTAGGGGTCGACGGTGAGTATCTGTCCACTGCTTCTGTCTATCTTGTGCTGCTCGAAGGTGACCCTGAATCTGCTTGACCTTCTCCATTGTGCAAGTCATAAACTCCAGCCCAAGTATCTATCTCTCGCCTATATCACTCCAACATACTGGCGATCAACACTTTCTTCTGTATAATGCTTCAAAAGAAGCCATCTGAATGCTTGCTTGGTAGCTATTATTGTAAGAAAACTCAACCAAATACAAGTGATCCTCCTAAGATCCTCCAAAGTCAAGCATATACGCTGTTAACATGTCCTCCAACGTCTGAATAGTGCGCTCTGACTGTCCGTCTGTCTGCGGGTGATAAGAAGTGCTAAAATTCAATCTAGTTCCTAGGCTCACCTGCATACTCCTCCAAAAGTGTGATGTGAACCTCGAATCTTTGTCGAAACTATGCTGACTGGTACTCCATGTAGGTGTATAATCTCCTTCATGTATATCTTTGCCAGAACTTCTATAGATTGTCCAACTCTAAAGGGTAAGAAGTGTGATGCCTTAGTCAATCTGTCCACAATCATCTAAACTGTATATCGGCCAGCTGGACTCCTCGGGATACCCGTAACGAAGGCCATGGTGATGTGCTCCCATTTTTACTCTGGGATTGGAAGCAGTTGGAGTAGTCCTGCTGATCTCTGATGTTCAACCTTAACTTGCTGACATACCAAGCACTTCACCATAAACCGTGCTATCTCTCGCTTTATCCCATGACACTAGTAATGCTGTCTCAACTTTCTGTACATCTTCGTACCTCTCGGATGAATAGAGTATGCTGAATTGAGAGCCTCCGATATTAGCTCCTGCCTAAGCTCTACATTAGGAACATAGAGGCGATCCCCAAACCTCAAAGTCCCATCTTCATGTATCCTCAACCCAGTCTGCAACCCAGCCTAAGTCCTCTGTCTAAGCCTCTGAAATCTCGTATCAGTCGGTATAGCTGCCTTGATACGCTCCACCAATGATGATTGTACTTAAAGTTTCATCAACTTTGAGACTTCTCCTGGCATAACCACTTATATGCCCAGCTTCTCCAAATTATATATCAATTTCTTTTGTGTTGTCAAGAAGTACGCTATCGGTCTCCTACTCAATGCATCCGCTACTGCATTAGCCTTGCCTGGATGGTACTGCAGCTCAATGTCAAAATCTGCCATTAACTAGAGCCATCGTCTCTGTCTCTGATTTAGATCCTTCTGAGTATAGACATACTTTAAGTTATTATGATCTGTATAGATCTCCATAGTCTCTCAATATAAATAGTGCCTCCAAAGCTTCAGAGTAAAGATTACTGCTACAAGCTCCAAGTCATGAGTGGGGTAGTTCTTCTCATGGATCCTTAACTGCCGAGAACCATATGCTACCACCTTCCCATGTTGCATTAAGACACAACCTAATCCCTTTCTGGAAGCATCGCTATAAATAACAAATCCTCCCGGTCCAGTAGGTATGGTCAAGATCGGTGTTGTAGTCAGGCGCTTCTTCAACTCATCAAATGCCATATGACACTCCTATTTCCAAATAAACTTCTGGTCCTTATGGGTCAACCTTGTCATAAGATCTGCAATCCTCGCAAAATTCTACATAAACCTCCGATAATATCTGGCAAGTCCTAGAAAACTTTGTACCTCTGAGACATCGGTTGGGGTCGGCCATGTCTCTACTGCTGATATATTGGCTGGATCCACTGATATTCCTTCTCCCAAAATAACATGCCCAAGAAAAAAGACATGATATAGGAGAAACTAACACTTGCTCAACTTAGCATATAACTTCTGATGTCTCAATATTTTTAGCACCTTCCTCAGATGTTCCTCGTGCTCCTCGTGGCTCTTCGAGTACACCAATATATCATCGATGAATACGACCAAAAACTGGTCCAAGTACTGATGGAATACTTGGTTCATTAAGTTTATAAATATTGTTGGCGCATTTGTCAATCCAAAGGGTATTACCAAGAACTCGTAGTGACCATAGTGAGTCCTGAAAGTCGTCTTCTGAATATTCTCGTGCCTCACCTTCACTTGATGGTATCCTGATCTCAGATCAATCTTAGAAAACACCTGTGCTCCTATCAGTTAGTCGAATAAGTCGTCAATCCGCGACAGAGGATACTTATTCTTGATGGTTACTGCATTAAGGGCTCTGTAGTCGATGCACATACGGACTGTTCCATCCTTCTTTGGGACGAACAACACTGGGGCTCCCTAAAGCGATGCACTTGTCCTAATAAATCCCTTGTCCTGCAACTCTTGCAACGGCACCTTCAGCTCATCTAGCTCCTTCTTTGCAAGCCGATATACATTAGAAGATATCGACGCTGCTCCCGGTACTAACTCAATTGTGAACTTGACTTCTCTGTCTGGTGGCAGACCCGACAACTCGTTTGGAAAGACATCTGCAAACTCCTCAATAATTTATGGCAGCACAACTTCCATTGCCATGCAAGCTCCACCTAATTAGCCTACTCACTTCTTTGTAGTTCCTCTCATGAACTCAAACTCTGGCTGACCTGGTGGCTTAAAGATAGCACAACCTTTATGGCAATCTAATACTGCATGATATTGGCTAAGCCAATCTATTCTAATACTACGTCAAAATTTGGCATTGGAAATACCAAAAGTCGAGCTCTCATCTCCTGACCACAAACAATAACTGAACAAGTCTTACAGGTACTAGTTATATGCACTATTCCTCCCCCGGTTAGAATCCTCCAACTCTTAGGCAAGTGTGAAGTTGCTATTCTATGCATTACTACAAATCTAGATGATATGAATAAAAGAGTTGCCCCATAATCAAATAAAACAGTGGTAAGTACCAATCTGACTAGAATAATACATGTAATAGCCTCTCCTTCAGTCTCTTCTCCTCCTTGATTCAGAGAAAATACTTGTCCTTGCCTCTGAGCTCCTACATGCTGTCTGGCTCTCTCGAACTATATTGCATGCGATGCCAATGGAGTTCCTCTCTGCTGACCTCCTAGTGCTGGTAAACGTGGTAATCCTTCTCCTTGGTTGGTTGCTCCCGGTGTCGATACTGCTGGCTTCTGCCCTCCCAATAGAACTATGGCTCTATGCTACGGACAATCCTGAGCCTGATGTTGTCCCACTCCGCAGATCAAGCAAGTCCCCAGTTTCTTCCTGCACTCCTTTTTTAGGTGCCCTTTCTTGCCGCAGAAATGGCAAGTCAGAGACTCTCTAAGATGGTAGGGTCCCGTCCTCTGTTGCTGCTGATATCCCATTGGTCGTCTGATAGGTCCTCCTTGCTGCATCTTTGCTGGTCCTTGCTGAATCCTTTATTGATTCTCTTTTTCCTTGTTGATGGCCTCCTGAATCCTGGCATGTCACACCCCGATCCCGCAGGGCTGTTCGTCCTCGCTTTGGTCCCTAAAGAACCGATCATCCTCGTACGGGCGTGATGCCGTGCAAGCCTAAAATGCGCTTGCAAAAGGCCAAAGCTTTGATACAAAGGCAAGTAAGCTATTCAATACTAAAGCAGCGGCACACATAATGCAGAAAAGTGAAGAACACAATGGCACATGAAAATAAGCTCTTTTATTGATAATCAAAAGTATTACAAACGGCGCATGGCCGAGATTATAATTCGCTCAAGCACTCTTTCTCTCGATTACAATGACACCGTTTCATACATTATGTTCCTCTATACAAAAGCAGCTCAAAGCAATCTCGATACGGCTCAAGGCAACGACTCCAGATTTTTGGTTCCTTGGGATGAGGCACGGCTATCGCTTCCTCGGACGAAAAAGCACCTGAGAACAAGCAAACTGTTGATGGGTCAGCACTTTTATAAGTACTGGTGAGTCTAAAATAACTGAACAGAAGCTACACCCCCTGAAACCCACACTAAGTAGACTTGTGGCAAAATATTACATTACTAGTGATCTTGCTACTTTTACCTAAGTTCTTTACATGCAGCTTAGGATTATAGTCAGATTACATCTTTTGAAAATACAGCTTTGAAACAGTTTTACATATTCCATACACAAGCATTCAAGTAACTAAGGGATAGTGTTCTCATCGTGCAGTGCACAGCATGTATTGTGCAACATAATCAACTCTTGGGGCAAAGCTTATCTAGCAAACTGATCACCTCAAATTGAAGCAAGCATATCAAGTGGACTATCATTCACTCAAGCAATTAAGGTAACACATCTATATGATTTTGGTCCCCGAGAAACTCAGAATTGGCAGCGGTAATCCAGCTATCCAATGACTCACATACTGGTACTATTAGCAACTGTGACCAAGGTTCAGCTCTGCACTAATAGCCATTGTCCAACCGATGCGAATGCATGAAGCACTATCAGATAACTCACGATACAGACTAAATGAACAAGCAGGCTATACATAAACTCATTGTATTCTCTTACCCACGGCCGAACGGTTATCCCTGCAGCAGACACATAAATTAGCAACAATTTGCATAACATAATGTATACAGTTCTCTAGTTTCCTGTCCGTCCCTGCATCAAACAGTTAGGTATGCAAGGAGGCTAGCCTAATATGCGCCCTAACTACATGATGGTCCCCTCAACGGGATTAGCAGTTGGGACGTACAAGCCCATCTCACTAATAGACGGGTCTACCCCCCCCCCCCCCCGGTAAGTAAGGTTTTTAAGTCTCAGGGTATCTAGATCTCTCCTAAGCCGAACGATCCCAGTGCCCCAGAAAATGCTCGAGAGATGACCTTGTGCACAAGTTGTTCTGACCAATGCATGAATGCAAGTTTATCTCAGATAAATACCATATGATTTACATGATCCAGAATAAGCAAGCAAACACATCTATCAAGTCATATAGCCGAAGCTCTCTCTCTCAATACTTTTGCCTAATAGCCACACCCCCCCCCCCCCCCGTAAGTAAGGTTTTTAAGCCTCAGGGTGGACTATTAGTCTAGATGCTCAAGTTCACGCCACACACCAAGTTTTATCTCTTTACCAGCAATCAATAAAGCATGTTCAAGCAAAGCTAACTCATTAAACAAGTAACAAGAAAGAACAGTTCTTATAATTCTATCTCTTGGACAAGCATTCAAGTATTCCAGTCTAGCATACAATATTAAGAATAAGTGCAAGCAATCCTTTTACTCTTTGTTATTAGCATGGCAAGGTTCGTTCAATAGCGGTGTCCATGTGACTAAGCATGCAATACTTCTCATATCTCATTTGCATAGCAATGGTTCTATCTCATATCAGACAAGCATTTTCAGTTCTCTAGTTAGGCAAGCAAGTAAACAGATTCGTTTCAATGATAAGCTATGTGAGTTCTTTTATTAGCATGCTGAGTCGGTTCTATCATTCTTCTTATGAAACTATCTTCTTAGAGCAAAAATTCAAAAACTCAGATTTCATTATTAAGGCATGCGAGAATCATAAAATGCAATTCTGCCCACTCACATTGATCAATCTGTCGGGAGCTCTCCGAGAAGACTTCCGTTCGAGTAAGCAAGGCGATATCACTTGTACATAGTGCCTACGCAGAGCAGGGCACTATATACTTACCCACCAATAAAGTGTTTTGTCCTCGAAACTCAAGAAGAAACTCACGAAAACACAGAGCAGCGATAGTCCTCATCCTTCACCATCCTTAATCAAAACACAAGCAAATCACAAGCACGAAAGCACAAATCTTAAGCAACAAATCAAATCCAGAAAACTTTTGCGTGCATCTTTGAGAATATTTATGGGCTTATTGTATGGAACGTTCATTGCAGCACAATCATAACTCAGAGTTGGAGACAACGGAATAGGCAAAGAATCAAGTCACTCTGATACCACTATGTCATGCCCCGGTCCTGCAGGGCTGTTCGTCCTTGCTTTGGTCCTTATGGAACCGATCGTCCTTGCACGGGCGTGATGTCGTACAAGCCTAAAATGCGGTTGCACAAGGCCAAAACTTTGATACAAGGGCAAGTAAGCTATTCAATACTGAAGCAGCGGCACACATAATGCAGAAAAGTAAAGAACACAATGGCACATGAAAACTAGCTCTTTTATTGATAATCAAAAGGGTTACAAGCGGCGCATGGCCGAGATTACAATTCGCTCAAGCACTCTTTCTCTCGATTACAATGACACCGTTCCATACATTATGTCCCTCTATACAAAAGCAGCTCAAAGCAATCTCGATACGGCTCAAGACATCGACTCCAGATTTCTGGTTCCTTGGGATGAGGTACGGCTATCGCTTCCTCGGACGAACAAGCACCTGAGAACAAGCAAACTGTTGATGGGTCAGCACTTTTATAAGTACTGGTGAGTCTAAAACAACTGAACAGAAGCTACATCCCCTGAAACCCACACTAAGTAGACTTGTGGCAAAATATTGCATTACTAGTGATCTTGCTATTTTTACCTAAGTTCTTTACATACAGCTTAGGATTATAGTCAGATTATATCTTTTGAAAACACAGCTTTGAAACAGTTTTGCATATTCCATACACAAGCATTCAAGCAACTAAGGGACAGTGTTCTCATCGTGCAGTGTGCAGCATGTATTGTGCAACATAATCAACCCTTGGGGCAAAGCTTATCTAGCAAACTGATCACCTCAAATCGAAGCAAGCATATCAAGTGGACTATCATTCACTCAAGCAATTAAGGCAACACATCTATATAATTTTGGTCCCCGAGAAACTCAGGATTGGCAGCTGTAATCCAGCTATCCAATGACTCACATACTGGTACTATTAACAGCTGTGACCAAGGTTCAGCTCTGCACTAATAGCAATTGTCCAACCGACGCGAATGCATGAAGCACTATCAGATATATCACGATGCAGACTAAATGAACAAGCAGGCTATACATAAACTCATTGCATTCTCTTACCCACGGCCAAACGGTTATCCCTGCAGCAGACACACAAGTTAGCAACAATTTGTATAACATAATGTATACAGTTCTCTAGTTTCCTGTCCGTCCCTGCATCAAACAGTTAGGTATGCAAGGAGGCTAGCCTAATATGCGCCCTAACTACATGATGGTCCCCTCAACGGGATTAGCAGTTGGGACGTACAAGCCCATCTCACTAATAGACGGGTCTAACCCCCCCCCCCCCCCCGTAAGTAAGGTTTTTAAGCCTCAGGTATCTAGATCTCTCCTAGGCCGAACGATCCCAGTGCCCCAATAAACGCTCCAGAGATGACCTTGTGCACAAGTTGTCCAGACCAATGCATGAATACAAGCTCACCTCAGATAAATACCATATGATGTACACGATCCAGAACAAGCAAGCAAACACATCTATCAATTCATTTAGCCGAAGCTCTCTCTCTCAATACTCTTGCCTAATAGCCACACCCCCCCCCCCCATAAGTAAGGTTTTTAAGCCTCAGGGTGGACTATTAGCCTAGATGCTCAAGTTCACGCCACACACCAAGTTTTATTTCTTTACCAGCAATCAATGAAGCATGTTCAAGCAAAGCTAACTCATTAAACAAGTAACATGCAAGAACAGTTCTTATAATTCTAGCATGCAATTCTATCTCTTGGACAAGCATTCAAGTATTCTAGTCTAGCATACGATATTAAGAATAAGTGCAAGCAATCCTTTTACTCTTTGTTATTAGCATGGCAAGGTTCGTTCAATAGCGATTTTTGTGTGACTAAGCATGCAATACTTCTCATATCTTATTTGCATAGCAATGGTTCTATCTCATATCAGACAAGCATTTCCAGTTCTCTAGTTAGGCAAGCAAGTAAACAGATTTGTTTCAATGACAAGCTATGTGAGTTCTCTTATTAGCATGCTGAGTCAGTTCTATCATTCTTCTTATGAAACTATCTTCTTAGAGAAAACATTCAAAAACTCAAATTTCATTATTAAGGCATGCGGGAATCAGATAATGTAGTTCTGCCCACTTACATTGATCAATCGGTCGGGAACTCTCCGAGAAGACTTCCGTTCGAGTAAGCAAGGCGATATCACTTGTACATAGTGCATACGCAGAGTGGGGCACTACATGACCTCCATTAATAATTCAGCATAAGAGATCCGAGACTATGAGCTGGTATAGTGTTGAAGCTCCTTAGTCAGCCCGTGATAAAATCTCTTAGCTTTCTCTAAGTCATTGGGTATTAGAACGACGCCATATCTACTGAGGCGACTAAACTCTGAGTCATACTCATTGATCGTCTTGTTCTCCTACTCTAGATAGAGAAACCGGTTGTATAATGCATCATTCACAGTAGCCGAAAAGTATTTTTTTTTAAGTACTCCAAGAATTGCTCCCAAGTCTGGTGTGTACCCAATTGGCGCTCCATCGATTCCCACCAATGATGAGCATTCCCTTCTAACTTAGTCCTCACGTCTATCATCCATAAGTTCGTAGGCAACTGTGACGCCTCCAAAAGCTTCCTGGCGCTGGTTATCCAAGTTGTGGTCTCATCTGGACTCTCATTGCCTTTATATGGCTTGGGGTTCATTTGCACAAAATTATTAACTGAACCAACACGCGCTTGAGGTACTGGAGCTAGTGCCTGGGTAGGTATGGGTGCGGGTGCTGGTGCAACCATCCTATCAAGTGCTGCCAGGAATTCCTACCTCATCTCGACGACTTCCTGCCTCTGCTCTACCGCTTGCTGTCTCTGCTCGGCAGCCAGTGCGCAACCTGCTATCTCTGTTCCTGCATCATCATCTGGAAGAATTGGAACATCTGCGTCTAGCCATCCTGTGGTACCGCTGGAGCTGGGGGAGCTCCATTAGGCACTACGGGAGGAGCTGGTGGAACCGGATTGTCAGTATGTTTGTTCGATTCTGGAAGTCGAAGACTCGTCGATGCCTCTCCTGGTGATTGGCCATCGACCCCTGGAGACGTGTTGCCCCCGGTAGCGGCACGTCTGTTATGCAAATTTATCTCTCTGCAAGAGATGAATGAAAGATTATGAAGAGTACATGAATCAAACAGGATGCAAGCATTTATTCAAATAAGACGGATTGGGAGAAATATGAGTTATAGTCAAATATGGATGAGACCTAAAACTCTAATCCTAAGTGCAGGCCCGCTCGGTACAGTTACGTAATCGAAATGGATAACATGACATGCATAGGCCACCACTAAAAATATGTTACGTCCTAGTCCCAAAATACATAGGAACAGGTATACGTATACATCCCAGGTATACGAACAAGTATAGAAACCTAATTTAATGGACGTAACCAGTCATAGTACGCTGTAAAATATAACTAAGACTCAATAACACAGGCAGGTAAAATCTAGTCTCATCCACAAAATATCACAGAATAGGAAACTGAATAAAATAGAATAAGTCTCATAATCCACTACAAAAGAATATCTAGTGGAGAACAATTCGCTAAATGAGTACACAAGAATACTGAAAGAATACAACTAAGCAATAAAGTAAGTCCCAAAAATACTAAGCAACTATCATCCATGAATGAATGCTCAAAGAAACTCATGTGGCTCAACCTCGAAGTCCTCGTTTGTAAAATCTCTAACTCTATAATCTGTCGAGTACAAGTGCTCGTCTAGATCTGGAAAAGGTGCCAGGTCCTCAGAGGGACATAACAAGTATACAAGAAATTGACATGCATAAAAGTAAAGCAGTAAACAATAAATAGGGTAACTAACCATCTATGTGATGTGCACTCGAGACATCTCTAATGGTGCATGAGGGGGAGAAATAGAAGAACAGTCATCCCACCAGGCGTTCCATAGAACTCGGGGGTTACACAGTTGCACCATTTTCACAGTACAGTAAGAAACCGAAATCCTATACGCTCACTAGCAGATTCTTTCCTTCCAATAAACTATCCGAACTGTATATGCAATGCAGACAGAATACAACGACATCAATAAAAATCTAGAACTCAAACTAATACCAACTACTAACACAAGACGCAAACTCACGTACCGATGGCCAATCAACACGCCATTCCATGCACTCATTCACTCAGTGAACGTGTTTGAAACAGTGTCAGGTCATAAAATACCACGTATCTTAAAACATAATGGGTACGTCTTCTACTCTAAAACGCGTTCACATAGCTAACAAAATAAAAAGAGCTAGGCATATATAAATTGCACAATACAAACAAGCAACGTGTACTTGCCTTCCAAGCCAAGATGCGAGCACAACAATTCTGGTCCAGAGCTCTCTATAGCAATATCTTGAACACATACCAATTAATTATTATACTAATTAGACTCTTACTATCAATTTATAATTAGGTTATTAACTAGTTCTTAATTTTACGTTGATTGCACATGCAAGTAACTAGTCCTCAAAATATTACTAGTCGTTAAACATTATCAAAAATCTGTTTTAAAGACATTAATTATAAAAATATTATTATAGAATTTTTATTAGAAAATAAGGTTTTTAGGGATAGGATCATCTCCTATAATTTATATGAGTCAAAAACTAAGTAGAAACCAAAACTAGGTCATAACAGGTTACCGACAAGTCAATAAAACCAAATTTTAATAGATGGATAATTCTGGAATAAATACTTAAAAAACAGAATTAAAATAACATAATATAATTTTATATGTAGAAAATATAGATTTTTGGTCGAGGTTTAAGTCTAAAATTGATGGGTTAAGTTTTGTCAAAACTAGGTCAACTTGTTACATAAAATACCTAGAATTCTAAATTTTTTAAATAGAAATAAAAGTCTGAATAAAAATGAAAAAAATAGTAATAAATAAAATAAATACTATTTCTTATATCCATACAAAAATAATTAGGGTTTTACGATCTACAAGTTGATCCTATTAGGGTTGGCAACCAAATTAGCTAGTATGCATGCAAAGGGGTGGTACATGGTTGTTGTGATATCATAGACATTAATTTTATATTTATTTAATAAATTTTTGAATATATATATATTCTCGAAAATAGTAATCCATCTAGAAAAATTAGGTTTTTCATCTACTATTAAGTCCTAACAAAGTCTAAGGTCTCCAACAAACATACATCAAAACTAGGTCAACTATGTGACCTTTTATGCATAAAAACTATTTAAATCAAAAATAATATTTTCAGAAAAATATATTAAAAACTGAATTTAATATAGGTTAATAACATCAAATATTACTTATCTACAAATTTTATAAGGGTTCGATGTAGAGTTTTGAAGGAAACATAAAACTATGTCACCATTCCCATTGTACATACAATTTATTCCAAAAATAATAATAATTTAATAATCTAGAATAAATAGTAAAAATATGGATAAAATTAATTTAAACATCATATTTCTATATTAATAACAAGGTTTAATCAAGGTTTCTACATATGGATGCATACATGCATTCATGGGTTCAATTTTTTACTTGCAAACCCTAAAATAAAACCCTACAATGAAGAACATGACAGTGGGTTGCAAACTCATATAAAATTATTTATATATATATATATATATATATATATATATATATATATATATATATATATATATATATATATATATATATATATATATATATATATATACAATAATTATTCATACATTCATACGCAATAGAGAGGGTTTGAGGAAGAAGGAGACTTACTAGAGAGAGAAGGATGGAGAACTAGGGTTTTTGGATGAAAGAGGTGGTGTGACCACGTGGAGAGGGGGGGGGGGGGGTCGGCTTGGTGATGGTGGTGGCGGCTTGGAGGAAGGGAGTGAAGAAGAAAATTAGGGTTTTGTAGAGGAGAATTTAAGTTAGGGTTTTTAGAAGATAGAAGGTATATATATATATATATATATATATATATATATATATATATATATATATATATATATATATATATATATATATATATATATATAGAGAGAGAGAGAGAGAGAGAGAGAGAGAGGGGGAGAGATTCGGCCAAGGGAGGGGGATCGCGGATATGGGGAGGGGGCCGTGGGTTTTGGGTAGGATTAGGATTAGGTGGGTAGTTAGGATGTTTCCTAATTAGGTTGTTAGTTATTTAAAAGTCAACAACTAATCAATTAATTAATATGACAATAATTTGATTTAATTTGATTTGATTCTATGGGATTAAAATAGTAATAAATAAATAAATCCTACAAAAGAGGAAAGTGGCATAAATTGGCATGGAGAAATTATGGGTTGCTTATTGAAGAATGTTGGATTGAAAAATAATCATAAATGAATTATTTATATAAAAAATATCTAAATATTACCCATAAGAAACTATGGTTGTCACACTAGTGCCATACTAATGCTGAATGGTTGAATTTTGTGTCATATGAAGATCCTTCGGGTAGTGTCTTCCGTGTAGGCTACTTTCTACGAAAGACGATGTAGATTTTGGGGTCATCCTATGTCATTAATGTTCAAACTACGGTGAAGTATCCTAATGCAACAATTGTATTTAAATTAATTTTAAAATATTCTAAATAAACACAATAAATATAGAATACACACAAAATACTTATTTTAGGGTGAGGGGTTTTACACTTTTCATCCTTCCGAGTTAATGGGTAAGGGGTTCAGCAATCCTTGAAAATTTCTTTATAAATCTTCTATGGTATCCGACTAAACTAAGAAAACTTCTAATTTCTGCTACATTTTTAGGAATAGGACATGATTTGACTGCTTGTATCATTTTCGGATCAACTTCTATTCCTTCTTCTCTTACAATATGACCCCAAAATAAAATTTTATCTAACCAGAAGTCACATTTGCTCAATTTTCCATATAATTTCTTCTGTCGCAGAATTTGAAGTACTATCCTCAAATGTTCTTCATGTTCTTTTTCATCCTTTGAGTAGATTAGTATATCATCAATTAATATAATTACAAATTAATCCAAGTACTGATAAAATATTATATTCATTAAGTCCATAAAGATTGCAGGTGCATTGGTTAATCCAAATGGCATGACTTAAAATTCATAATGTCCATAACGAGTTCTGAAAGTTATTTTTGGTATGTCTTCTTTTCTAACCTTCACTTGATGATATACAGATCTGATATCGAACTTCAAAAATACTGTTGCTCCTCATAACTGATCAATTAATTCATCGATACTTGGTAATGGATATTTATTTTTGATAGTGACTTCATTTAATGCTCTATAATCAATTATCAATCTGAAACTTCCATCATTTTTTTTATAAATAATACAGGTGCTCCCCAGGATGATGCACTGGGTCTAACAAATTCCTTAGCTAGCAATTCCTTGATTTGTTTATTCAATTCAGCTAGTTCTTCCTTATTTATTGGATATATCTTCTTTGCAATAGGAGCAGCTCCAGGAATTAGATCAATACTAAATTTGACAGCCTATCAGGTGGTTTTCTAGGTAATTCGTTCGAAAAAACATCTCTAAATGTATCTATAATTCTTGGCCATTTTTCAATCTCCTGATTTTGAAAATATCTTCCTAAAGGTAATTCAAATTTTTCTAATTCATTTCCATCAAATTCTTTCTGATCTTTAACAAATTCATGTATGTCTTTGCCTGTCAGTTGAAATAAAACTCTTCCTTGTCTACAATTTATAACTGCTGAGGTCGAGTTTAACCAATCTATTCCCAATACTATATCATAGTTATTCATAGGAAAAACTAATAATCTAATATGAAAACTTTCTCTTCCCATTTTAATCGGGCATTCTTTACATATTTTGCTAACTTCTACATCACCATTACCGGTAAGAATTTTCAAGTTTTTAACTAAGGGCCGAGTCACAATATCATGCATAGATGAAAAAGATGCAGATATAAATGAGTGAGTTGCTCCAAAATCAAATAGTACTAATGCAGGGCTAGATGATACGAGTATGGTACCTGTCACTACTTCTCCAGCCAACTCATCTTTATTGACATTCATCATGAAGACTTGTCCTTGCTTCTATTTTTTCTTGTTATTATTCTAATTTGTCCTTTGTGCTTGGTTAAACTGATGAGCTTGAGAGGAAAGCAAAGTTCTTTGCTGAAATCCAGAAGTTACTCGAGCTTGAGTTTGAGGTACTGGAGGTGCCGTTAATACCATAGATCTGGGTCTATTTATTTGTAGCATTGGTCTTGGTCTAAATTCTTGGTTCACAAACCTTGGTCCTTGTGAAAAATTCTGAGTCCCGGGTCTTCCTGTGGTTTGTCGAGGATATTGTGGATCTTGATGTGTCAGCGATCCACACCTAAGACACAGTCCATAGAACTTCCTGCAGGAGTTCTTTGTGTGTCCCAGTTTTCCACAATAGGTACAATTTATTTGGTCTCTGTTTTGTTTAGCCTGTGTGGATTTAACATGGTCCTGTCCGTGATTCCTTGCCTGAAAAGAACTGGTTTCCCAATTCCTCTTTTGTCCTTCCACCTTTGAGCCAGATTTCTTATTATATATTCTTTCTTGGTCCCTGGCTGCCTCTACTACTTCAGCATATGTCTGACAGGAATAAGGTGCTACTCGTGCCTTTAATTCGCTGTCTAGTTCTTCACAAAACTGAGCTATTCTTGCCTTCTCAGTGTTCACCATACTTGGAGCAAATCTACTTAACCTCGTAAATTATGCTGCATATTTATCAACATAAGTTCTATTTTGCTTAAGGTAGGTAAATCTCTTCTTAAGTTCCATTCTTGCGGTTGCAGGAAAGAATCTTTCTTCAAATTTTTTTTAAACTCTTCCCAAGATACCACATCGTTAGAATCTTCTGCATGGAGCAAGCTCCACCAATTCTCTGCCACATTCTTCAGTTGTATCCTTACTAATGATACCATATCTTCTGCTGCTATTTTAACTCCATTTAATAGTCCTTCAGTAGTATTCAACCACTGTCCTGAATCCAAAGGATTTTCTATTCCCAAGAAATCAGGTGGATTAAGCTTCCTAAAGTCCAGAATCATCCCTGCCTTAGGTGTTGGGGCAACCTCTAGTCATTCCAATATCTTAGCAGAGGTAGCTTGAGCAAGCTGGACTTGCTGAGTATTGGTTTTTAAGACTTTTTGAAAAACTTCGAGTACATCCATAGTTCGAGGTTATGAAGATTTTGAGTGCAACAATTTGTGAGGAGTAGTAGTCATTTCTTAGATAATTCTAAAATTCAACCTCTTATAAATTGAGTAGAAGTATAGAATAAATATCAGGATATGCTAAATCGATATAAAGAATTTGTTATTAGAATTGAAATTGCAAAACTAAGATCAATTGCAAATTTAGATAAAGAATAAGCATATTTCATTCACTATATCAAAAGGTGATACAAACATGCTTCAGAGAGTACAAACTATCTTACATACTATCTACATTTCTATACTTCCATCCCTTCCAACTTATATATATATATATATATATATATATATATATATATATATATATATATATATATATATATATATATATATATATATGATGTGTTACAAAATGAGGTACAACAAACAAATTTTTTCTCCTCTATCCATAACAATATCACCCCCTTTTTAAGTACACATCCTCCTCCTCGAGGATCCGAGCATAGGGATTTAGTTTCCTCCACTCGTCTAACGTTCCCTCATAACCTTCTATCTTTGGATAGGAGGATGCGTCTGATCTTTTTAGGAAAAATATGCAACAAACTTTAATTTCGTGGTATACTTCTGCTCCATCCTCAACATCCCTGATTATCGGTCTTTTAATTTCAAAGTATACCAAGCAGACAGGAAGGTCGTAGTCGTCTGTCACTTTTTATTCCTCTCTTGCGTACTGTTCGTACCCGTATAAGGTACATTTGCTACCGTCCCAGAACACACATGGTATAAAGCCTTTCATAACCTACACTTAGAACAAATTCTAAAATCAATAGACTGAAAATATGATATATTAATCATAAATACTGGAATAAATCTATAGTGCAATGTAAGATTCAAAATAACAATCCTCTGAGCAATACCATCATATTTTTCTTCTTTATTTTATTTCCTCCTTGAATATTCAGTATTATTTTATACCTTCATTCTAAGGTTCTGATTCAAAATATCTTGTCTTTCAAAGTCATAAATTTCAACCATTTTGGAATTCTTAAACATGTTCATGTATATGATTCATATAGGTTTGGTTCTAGAAAACTTAGACCGCTAGGAAGACGACCTGCATGGTCCACCACAAAAAGATGTGTCACGTCCCGATTCCCAAAGTACGAAATCTGAGTGCATTAATACATCTCCAGGCTACGCACCTATACAATACTTTAGTATCATACTTGCGATTGTCGCCTGTAGGTTCTAGGATAAAGTACAAGACAATAAGAATACATTCTAAAACATCCACATATTATACAAAACTTTAGTATCTGACTGCTTTTTTTGTTTCTCTTTTGTGCACGTGCATAAATGTCCTATGCATCCTAAATTTTTATAAAACTCATAATCTAAGATTTTTAGGGTTGAACCTAAGCATAAAAATTCTAATATCCTAAAATAGGGAATAATTATTTACTCGGATTTTCTGAAAAATGGTTCTCTCTAAAATTTACTGAAAATTTTGGCAGAATTTCCTTTGTATTTTGAACTCCAAAAATTTCACAATTAACAAACAGACTGGAGCCACCCTCTATAGAATTCTCGGGTTCGCCGACCCCTTCGGTGGAGCAACTCTCAACACCGGTAAACTCACGCAGGTAATTATAGCTGATATAGCAACAATTGAAAGAACGATCTTCTTACCCAAAGCTTGCTTATTATAGCAATTTAGCAATAATTCTGTATTGATATAAGAAAACTAAGACATTTGGTTAGTAACATATATATCATGAGATTTTTCAATAAATTTCAAATATAAAAAATATATAGTTGGAATTACTACATACCTTTATGTAGACACTTTTATAACTCATATTTGTAATATTCTGGTTATTTCCACATCGAAGTTTAAAATCATAAGAAAAAGTCTGGAGCCTATTCTAAATATTTCTATCAAATCCTATTTTGATTTCCTTCTCTAATATACTTTAATTTTTTTTCCAAAACCACTGATTTTGTTCTATTAACTGACAAGGACAACAGGGTGTGTGTGTGTGTGTGTGTGTGTGTGTGTATATATATATATATATATATATATATATATATATATATATATATATATATATATATATATGCACACACACACAATTTGACAAGTAGTTTATCACAACATCATTCGTATGTGATCTAGATTTTTATACTAATAAATTAAACATTCTGAAAAGAAAATTTAAGGGTTAACTAGTTTTAATCCTTTTTGGAATAAAAAGGAGGAAGAATGATAGAAATTGGAAGAGAAGTTAGGGCTTGCCTTGATTTATTCTTTTCCTTAACTGAAATCGATTCCAACTTCCTTGTACCCTTCTCAAGTATACCTTAGAATAAAATTTTGTTTTTTGGATAAATCATTACTTCCAAAAATTTGACCTAGGTTAAAATTGAGAAGAATTGGGTGTGAAATTATACCTAGTAGTTGTGGATGGACCAAAGGAGGAAAGCGAAAGTTAAATTGAAGAGGAGGAGGGAGTGCCCGACAGGTCGGCCGATGGTCGGTGGCGCACGTCGGCCGCAAATGCAGCGGTAGCAAAGCAGCAAAGCAGCGACATCATCAGTATAACAGAAGTGAGAAGAGGAGGGAGATGGAGAGTAAGTTGAAGAAGAGAGATAGAGTGAAGAGAAATCTAACCACTTCTCCATATACTCCAGCTTCTACCCCAAGTTCCCATATGTCCACAACATCATAATGATATTTTGTGGATGACGCACCCCCCCCCCCCTCTTCTGCCACTTAACCCCCCATTTCACAGCCAAGAGACACCTAGTAAGTTGGTATACAAATAATATTTGTAATGTCACAAAAATTTGAAGGTTTAAAACAAAAAAATTAGGACATGAAATTATAGAATTAATCTAAGGGCGGAATTATAATTAAATAAAAAGATAAAAGTTTAACTAGAATATTATTTATTTATGTAAATAAAAAAAAATAGGTTATGACAAGGACTTCTTTAAGCATGGGAGATTGCTTCGTGAACTGAACCATACTTTTCTTACTTTGATCCCTAAGAATGAGGGTGCTACTTCGTTGACGAATTTTGGGCCCATAGCGTGCTGTAACTACCTATATAAATTGATTACATACCTAATGTGTCAAGAATTGAGGGTATTACGATGGATCTGGTGTCACCGAACCAGTCTGCTTTTATTAAAGGTCGAGCAATTACAGACAACAATTTCTTTGTGCATGAGCTGATACGTAACTTCAATAAGGTGGGTGACAAAAAACCTTGCATCAAGTTAGATTTGAGGAAGGCATACGACACAGTGAACAAGGAGTTTGTATGCCATATCATGGCCGCTATGGGGTTTGATCGGGCTTGGATCAACTTGGTGAGGGAATGCATTTCGACAGCCACATTCACGGTACTTATTCGGGGTCAGCTGTACGATTTAATTATGAGCAACCGTGGACTTCGTCAAGGGGATCCGTTGTCACCATACTTGTTCACTATGGTGATGGAGTATTTTACATGCCTCATGGATTTGGTGGTGCACCTTAATCAGATTACTCTACTGTTTCGACATGTACGTCCATGGGTGTCTCATTTGATTTATGATGATGATTTACTGGTCTTCTTGAAGCCGGATATGGGGGGACTTACAATTTGGTTGGCATCTTGGCAGAATTTTGAGGACTTTCAAGACTACATCTAAACAGGGATAAAAGTCGGATATACTTTGACACACATTGTCCGGACAAGGAGGAGCGTGCGATGGTATTGGTAGTGGAGAAGGGGGAATTATCCGTAAAATATTTGGGTATTCCCCTGTCCACTAATTATGCTAGGGAGGCATAGTGTCAAAGCCTTGTGGAGTACGCACAAAGGCGGGTGGAGGGCTGGCATGCACATAACTTGTCTTTCGGGGGTCACATAGAGTTGGTACGCTCGGTCATTATTGTTATCTCACTTTTTTGGTTGCAAGCGACGCTGTTACCCACTGCTACGATTAATAAAACTGAGAAAATATGTGCCAATTTTATATGGCGAGGAGGTCTGCATGCTATCGGGTGGGATATGTTGTGTCACCCAAAGATGGAGGGTGGTGTGGACATCCGACCATTACGGTTGTTACGACAACTGGCTAGTATTCAACTAACATAGAATTTCATATCGCATGAATCACTGTGGGCCAAGTAGTTAGTGACTAGATACATCAAAGAGGGAATCTTCTGGGCTCATCGAGGTAATAGTAATGACTCAGTTATTTTTAAGAGTTAATTACATTCGCAGTTCACAGTTAAATAGAAGATTGGCCGGCATATGAAGGATTGGGAGAGCATAAATTTGTGGTTGGATCCCTGGAGTAGGAGGCAGAGTCTCTTAGACAAATGGGGGTGGACGGTGTATCAGATGATGCCTAGGAATGCTTGAGTGAGCTGCATACTTGGTTTTGAGGGGTGGTAGCCTAAATTAAATCCATGGACTGCCCAATGTGCAACTGAGATAACAACTGTGTGAGTAGATGGATCTCTTCAAGCGGACATGTAGGCCTGGACATCAGTCGTGAGTAGGAGATTTGAGTTGAAGGTGGCCTATGACAGTGTACGGGAGCACCATCCTACTATTAAAATACAGAGGAATAACGACGTCCATATCCGTCCACAAAATGTTGCTATTCACTATTAGTGACTACCCGACGACGGTATTTAGACAAAACAAGTCCGTCGGTAAATATCACGTCACTAAAAATATATGTCGTAAATCAGTCGATTCCTCGACGATTAACTGGCGTAACGACGACGTTGTTTTCATTGACGTCTAGGCGACATTTAAGCGACAGATTTATTTGGCGGCATTTTAGCGACGGGTGAGCGACAATATTAGCGTCAACATTAGCATTGTTTTAGCGACTACCTGACGACATTAATTAGGTTTCAAATACTAAATAAAAAGTCTGATACACAATTGGTGACGAAATAACTACATTACTTTCTGTCAGAAAGAAGTTACCTTTTCGTCGTCGTATGTCGGTAATCCGTCGCCCAAGTATGGAAATTTTATTGGTGACGGTTTTATCCGTCGCTAAATAGTCGTAAGTACGTCGCAGGTAGCCTCTAAGACGACAGATATCTGTCGCTAATATGCATATAATTGCAAAAAAAACTTTTAAATACAGATATTCCAGTATATATTATTTATATAAAATATGTTAAGCAATATCAATATATCAACCACCCAGCGCAATCTGTTGTAGAATTTTTGTCCAATCGGACCTTCAATGGCACAAACGCACCCTGAAAACACACACGAGACATAGTTCAGAAAAGACATAATTAACATAATAAAATTAATCACATACATGTCCAAATACAAGTCCACGAGTACTACAACACAAATAAACAATACACATGAGATATAATTCAAAGAAGACATAATTCAGAGAAGACGCCGGCGATGGAGGTCTCGAGTATACCGACACCTGCGTCGCCATTGAGCCGGTGCCGTAGACGCGTCTGTCCTTCCCTCTTCCACTAGCGGCCTGTACAAAAAGGTTGTTCGTTCAAGCGGCCATGGAAGAGGACGTGGTGGTGGGTGAAGACTCAACGACACTATTTTTCACCCCATCCTGAGTGGCCTGAGTGGCACTCTCAGTCTGCAGAGACTGGAACGCATCCTATCCAATGACCCATGTTTAATTTCCTAATAGACTTCTAACTTGTAATATATATGTTAATACCTCATATATACTCAAAAGCATCGGCAAAGCTGATACTAGAAGGATCTCCCCCCTCCTTCGCCAGCTTCTCCACCTATGTACGAAACATTAAGGAAACATATTAGCTTGATAATTAATGTTATTGAACTATATAATAAAAATATTTAAGTACTTCGAGTTATCTTACCATGTTTCGATGGTGCATAGCGATGGGGATCGATCCACCAGTATGCAGACCCGCATGAGATCGCGCATTCTTTCCTTGCTCGGACCTCTTCTTGAACTCAGGAGTATCGAGCTTATTCTACATCTTCTCCCAAAAATTATCACGGATCCAGGGCCACCAGTAGATTTTCTGACATACAAATTTAATTAACAATTAATATAAATAGATAAAAAAATTAATAAATGGAATAACAGAAAATATCAAATATACCTTCATCTGGTCAAGCCATATATACTGCAGGTCTGACGACACATTGGATAATCTAAGGTAGGGGTCGTGGTATTTTCCCCTAATAATTTCCTCAAGTGCTCGAGTAGCACCGTAGGAAAAAAACCTATAAAAAAATAACAACAAATTGTTTAGTTGAATAAATAAATAAAATATATGAAATTAACTGCATCAGATAAAAAATATGAAATTACTTACAGCTCTGTGAAGTGTTGACTCTTTTAACTTTAATAAATAATTTAAATGAGTACATATAGATGCAAGGATATATTTGGAAAAAAAAATTCATGATAAAGCTCAACTGTTCTCGTTATATAGTAGTGTAGATTATGGATATAGATTATAGATACAATAGTATAGATTTTGGGACGTGAGAGATATAGTGTACTTTCAATATAATTTGTGAGAGGAGGAGGGAGAGACTATCTTTGTATTTTGTATTAGCTACCCATTGGATTGTTTTGAAGGACTAGTTTATTATGTACTCTTAATTTCATTAATCACTCATTAATGAAACACAAGAGAATAAATCTTGAGTTCCTAGTAGTCCGTCAATACTTCACAGAGACTCTTCATCTTCTCTAGCCACGCACTTTATTGGCACAGAGAAGAGAATTATATATACACCTATATACAATTTTCTAACATGATAAGGTGAAACAGAAGAGAGAGAACGAGAGAGATGTTGGTATTTTTGCCTTTGGACTAGAAAGATAGTCCCATATTGGCTACACCACCAAGTGGGTATCTCAATATAATACTTTATATGTGTTGAGGTGTGCAGGGTATGGTGGGACACATGGGTGTCATGTAGGGGTATTTTTCTACAAGAAAAAATAATTAACTCCTTAAGTAAGCATTTATGCTTTTTGTCATGGTTATGAGAAAATTCTCGGGGTATGCGACAAATAGCAGGAAGTAGAGAAACAGGTGAAACAGAGCTTCACATCGAATTGGGACATGAATCCGGATATCGATGGCTCAGAACACTACCTAAAATTTATTTTAGCATACATTAGTGTGAATCATCTAAGATATGTACATTAGTGTAGTATATGTTCTTATCAAATATAGTATCTGAAGGATATAACAGAATTAAGATGAACCCACATAATGTAATGCTAAGACATCAGCTCACACTATAAAATATAATGATGGGTTGTGGTATCATCATTGCCTAGGGGAGGGACATATAAAGAGGATAATCATGTGATTAATGGCATATGTGAGGGACATATTTAGGGGATGGACATGTCATCTATAGGGTTATCTCTGCTTCTTATTGAAGTCAACACCCAAGGTCGTAAAGATCAATTATAATGTGTATGCTTTCAAGCATACCAAAGTATCAGTCGTATATCACCGCCCAGCACAACCCATGTCAAAAGAATTGACCTATAAGGCTAAATATCGTTGACTGTTACACAAACTTCAACAGCAAATAAGATGCCAAACCACTCAGGTCGGGTAGTGCTTTCTCATGTTTTAATGGTTGAATCGATATGGTTGAATATCCCAACTAGTACTAGCTAAATTATAATTTTCTTATTCCCCAAGTTCCTAGAATGCATGTATACAAGTATCCTTGGAGTTCTACGAAAAATACGATGACAAAGTTTTCGATCATGTAATTCTTTGCTAATCCAATTCAAATAGACATTGAGCGAAGGTTGGATTTAATGGCACAAAAATTATCACAAAAAATTGTCACCCAAAATGTCATCCCCAAACAGACAATGAGCTAACGTCAGATCCAATTCAAACAGACATTTGTCCTCCCCAAATGTTGAGCAATAGGAAGAAATTATCACATAAATTCCCAAATGTCAACAACAACAGATATTGAGAGATCAAATGATCCAGAACTTACAGTGGAAACAAGCATGGAAGAGGAGGGGGAACGACGGAGGAGCCGAGAGGAGTTGGCACGACCACGTCGGAGTTGAGAGAGGGGACCACGGGAAGCGGATTGTCGAAGAAAAGTGGACCACGGGAGGGAGAGAGGGACAGTCGAGTGATCAGAGAGTAGAGAGAGAGAGCAGTCGATCGAGTAGAGAGAGAGAGCAGTCGATCAAAATGTAACATTTTGATCGACCGCCTTTTCTTTTAATTTAGGGCACAGTCGTCCGAGACGGACCAGCAACGTCCTAGTACATCGCCTAAATCAAGTAGCTATCGCCAATCTATCGTAAAAGTTTATCGCGTAGTTCCCGCATAATCCGGCAACCCGATGACTATATAGCGACGACCGGACGACGATATTTATGAAAAAATTTGAACTACTGTAATTGGTCGTTACGATGCCGCTGAGACGTCGCTATTAGGCGACGGATATCAGCCGTCGCCAATATTCCGTCGCTAAATCTCTGTATTTTAGTAGTGTCCGAGAATGGAGAAGGGGGAGTTTGTCTGGGTTAAAGGGCTAGCCAGGAAGATGCAATATTGCATGTATCGATTGATATTGGGGCGACTAATGACGAATTATAGATTGGCTAGATTTGGAGTTCAAATGGATGTGATATGTGTTTTATGCCGTACTCAGCCTGAGAGTATGCAGCACCTGTTTTTCTTATGCACATTCTCGTGGCACATTTGGCAAAGTCAGAGAAGTAAACTTAATTTGGGACATGGTGGTGTTAGAGACCTGGTTGGGGTTATGGGGGAGATGCATGCAAATGGGTACAACAGAGTGCGATGGACGAAGGAGGCACGTATCAGGTTGGCGACAACGGTCTAGCACATATGGAAGGAGCGAAATAATCGCATATTTGAAGGCAATGTTACTTTTGCAACTGGGTTAATTCACAATATAGAGTATGATGTAAAAGAAATGAATGCATGAGAGAGTCCCTCCGGTTTATGGGAGGGCGTTGTTAATTAATGAAATTACCTCTTTTCGATATATATATATATATATATATATATATATATATATATATATATATATATATAATCAAATTAATAAAATTAGTCAATACTATTGATACGTTAATTAGTAATTAGTAAAAAGTAATTAGATTACATAATTAAATAATTAATAATTATGTAGTTTAAGAAAATAGGTAATTATTATTATAATTAATATTTAGGTGTTTCTTAATCAATTGAATAGGAAATTTCTCATGGAATTAATTAATAACACTAATAATTTCGATAAGATGAATAATTCCACTAATAAAAAAAGAAATTTACATTAATAAAAAAAATCATAATGAGGTTACTAATGGGATCTGAATCAGAGGGAGAGGGTTTACACTTGTCTAAGCATGTTGGAACTTGAAAGTATATATTGTAAGTATATTTTGGATGGACAATGCTATGATTACAACCATTAATTGTTGTAACACTACCGTCAAGTGACCAGTGTCGATTGATCTCCTCTTTCCATGTGGAATAGGATAGAGGAGAGGGGAGCCAATTAACAATTGTCACATAAACGATTGTACAAGTTAAAAAAATATTGGTTGTAAACTTGCATTATCCATTTTGAATACTTCAAACTTAAAAGTTCTTGTCACTTGAATGAGAGAATCTAGCTCACTGGATTCTAAATTGGTTATTGTATTCCCTCCTAAATTTGAGCAGAAGCATATACGTGCCATAAGGAATAGGAGAAGAGATTGTTGCTTGGAACACTCGTACACAAAAGTGACTTTTCTTCGAAAAACTCTCTAGAAGATAAAAGTGAACCCTAACCTCAGTAACGGGTGGAGACCGTTCTTGCGCCCAGTATGGGTTTCAGTTTAAGTTTCAAGTCGAATGTTCAACGATGTGTTTGAAACGTAAAGTAATTGTTAGTCATGTTTGAGCAAAAGCTCAATTTTCTTTTTATCTTTAGTCCCACATCGGATGGACCAACCCTTCCTTGCGTACATATATTAGTTCCTCTTCTTTGCTTTCTTAAAGTTGTTGTGTGGGGAACCCCTTGGGCCACACGCGCTCGCCGCCGCCGTCGCCGCCGCCGTCCGGCCCGGCTCGTAACGGGTGCGGGTACTCGCCCACATATGCGGGCACCGAATGCCGATTCGATTTCCTCTTCGGGTTCGGACTTAGACCCTTTGTCTTACTAATTATTTTTGAACCGTTAATATATTTTGTGTCCAGGTTCATTCTCTCCTTCTCCTGTGTAACGGCTGAATTAATAGAAAAATTAATTCAGACCGTTACATATTGGATGGAGTATTGTATATATGAATGGTTTTCTTTGTAAACATCATCAGAAATTTTCTCCTTCAAACAATTGCTGCCAACATTCTGTTCTGTCCAATCTTCGTCGTTTCACTCGTCTCCAAGCTCTGGGCAGAGTTAAGTCCTGGTCGTTCTCTCCGAGTCGTGTGCGGCCAAGGGCGGAGGCAGGATTTTAGTTTACCCCGGGCTGGACTTAAAATGTCATGAATATTTTTTAACAAAATTATTATGGTCGAAGTTCAGGTTTGTATGTCCATATCAGCCCAAAATATTTTCAATTCCAGTTTAACCCCAATTATTTAAAAAAAATATTTTGCCACATCCAAAACTATGGTTTACTACTCTTTTTGTTCCGTATATGATTCCTCTTTGTAGATGTAGGCCAAAGGCTGAACCATATAAATACTCTGTGTTTGCTTTCTTGATCTATGTTTTTATTTACATCAATTAATTAATTTCTAGATTGAGTTGTAATTAGGCTGGAATAAGATTTAAAGACCAATGTGGAAGAGACTAGCATGTATTTGACATTAAAGACAATCTGGCAAATTTGGACAAGTAATTATTATGTAAGTTCAGAGAGGTAATTGTTATGTCCTATAAAAGTAAAAGGGATGACCATGTTTAAGTACATAGTTGGTCCATATAACATTTCTATACTGGAGACGCAGTACAAAATGATATCAATATCAGTTCATTAAGTATAGAATTTGCCTAACTCTCCTCTTAATGGAAAGCTTATTTTTCCATAAAGAAAGTTAGAATGTATCTTACTAATAAGGATCTGCACGTGGTATATATTTTTCTATAATACGAACCCAATATTGATGACATTTGTTTCTACATAACCTACAACCGAAACTTTTCAAGTATCACAAAAAAAAAAAAAAGTTCAAATCTTGAACTTTGATATGAATATGTGCTTCTCCAACCAATTTCAAATGAACCATTCAAATAATCTTAACCATTCAAGACTTCAAGTATCAGCAAAAAAAAAAAAAAAACAGCAGGCAACAAATTATGAACTATTCAACATTCAACCTTTGATATGAACAATTCAAAAATTCTTTAACTATTCAAAGATTTACCTAAGCTGCTGAGCAGGAACCGAACAAGTGCTTCTCCGAGACTCCGGCTCCGAGTGTTGGGACTGCGACTGCGACTCTCCCTAGCTCTGGTGGGTGAGGTGAACATCCTTATAAATGGAGAGAGGCTGAGAGATGGGACTGGACTATCCATTCGATGCAGCCGCGCGGCTCCGTCAGTGATAGCTCGACATCTCAGATAGGATTGGTCCCCTAGCTGTCGTGACTCGTGGGGTGAGAGAGAGGAAGAGGTTGCTTGAAGCCTCTTTAAAACAATCAAGAGACAAGACCGGACTCTGGCTCCTAGATGCTAGCTGCTAGAAATCCTCGTCAATAGGAGACGGGTGGACTAAAGTCTTGTGTACTGTTTGGGTTGGTCTTAACTACATATATATTTAAAAAAAAATGGTTGGTTGGCTGGGTGGCTGGAGCCCACCCCAGCCCACCAATAGATCCGTCTCTGTGTCCGGCTACGAGATACCTGTAGTGCGGAAATTTTACCACTAGGAGCTTTGGGAAACGTCTGCACACAGATCCCGAATCAACTCTTATGGCAGTGCTTCATGCACGACTTCTCCAGAGACCGGTAACATCAGTCTATTTTTATTTTTTATTCACAAAATTTTTAATAAGAAAACGATAATTATTCAAACAGTAATGTAATATAATTTATGTAGCCAAACAGACCCCAGCGTTCGGAACACTCGTCCACAAAAAATTGATAGATTGAACTTACTTTTCTTCGAAAAACTCTCTAGAAAAATGAACCCATGCAGTGGGTGGAGACCGTTACTGTGGCCAGTATGGATTTCAGTTTAAGTTTCCAGTCAAATGTTCAACGGAGTGTTTGAAACGCACTTTGTGATGTGATGTGATTCAAGTAGTAGGTGTAAATATACTCACACGTGATCCATCTGTTGACTTTTAAGTTATAACTAACATGCATGCAAGTAAGTACTGCTAATTACTACTACTCTAAGGGTTAAACTAATTCGAAGAGCTGCAAAGCAAATTTAATTTACCACCATGGCCATGGGCCGCTTCTCTGTGACCAAAATGGCTCCAGCACTCGTCGTCCCCTCGGAGCCGACTCCGTCCGGCAATCTCCCCCTCTCCTTCATCGATCATGCTCTAGAGAACATGGTTCCCATGTTGCACGTGTACGGCCACGGGGGGCAGGAGCCGGCAAGAAGGATAAGGGAGGCGCTGGCCAAGGCGCTCGTGCCTTACTACCCCGTCGCTGGCCGGATTGTTTCGGCCGACGGCGCGCTGCATGTCGCGTGCACGGGGGAAGGCGTCGTGTTCGTGGAGGCGTCGGCCGAGTGCAGCCTGGAAGATGTTGGTTACCTTGATAGAGAACCGCTCGTGATCCCCACGGACCAACTTCTGCCCACTCTCCCGCCAGGAACTCACCACGACGACGACAAGGATTTGATCCTTGTGATGCAGGTACCTGCGTGTAGCAAAATCATCCTATTAATTTTAGAATTTCAAACCACTAGTGCGTTCACTTGCAACCAGTGTTGTCAAAACCGGACCGGCGGTTGAACCGGATCGGACCGGATCTGACAAAAAAATCGGTCCAGTCTGATCTGAACCGGATTTTTTTTAAAGAACCGGCAGGATTTTCCTTGAACTGGAGGTTTAACCGGTGAACCGGCTGAATCGGTTCACAACTGAACCGGCCATTTTGGTTTAAATTAATAATAATAATAACTCGAAATTTTTTATCATGTGAGATTTGGACTATTGGGTACTTTGTTTGGTTTTGAGAGACCTTATAGTTGTAAAACCAAACAAAACAATACATACTAAGAACTAAGCCAAACCAAGCAGTAAATGTGGATATCTTATAAGATTTGGTTCTCTTAATGGACCTATTTGAACCTCGGTTGAACCCCAGTCCGACCTATACCAAATATTTTTGGTTAAATCATCGGTCCGGTTTTTAAAACATTGCTTGCAACCAAACTGACACTCATGGTGTCTAATAGTCCGGGCCAGGCCAGTTCGGGCTCGCACAGATCAGGTTTGGTCGATTTTGGGCAGGACCGGGCTTAACTCGGGAGAGGAAACGAGCCGGGCCGGTTCAAACTGGAAGAAAAAAAATGGAAGCCTTGCCTGGACCCATGACCCGGTCGAGGGCGGGCCGGGCTAAGCCGGGCTGGATCCGGACTGATTCAGGTTTGGGTCCTGGTCGGCTTGTTTATATTAAAAAATATCAAAAATTTGAGAAAGAAAACAATTAGACAATATTTTTTTTATTAATGATATTTTAATTTAAATAAACTATAACATTTATTTATAACTAATTAAAAAATTGAAAGTTGAGAATTTATTTTCATAAAATTTGTAATAGAATGTACAAGTCTTTTTTTTTCCGTCACCAGTCGTCTATCTTCCGTCTAGGTTTATTGCTCAGCTCCTCCTCCGGTAGCATCGTCCAAAATTAGAGACTGAAAGTCTAGCTCACTGATGTCAGCACTTTCATCTCTTGAGTTTTTAGTTCATTTTTTCGCACGAACCCAATCTTGAACGCAGACGCATGCTTCCAAAATAACTTTCTCCTCTTCTTGCTTAGCATCATTGAATCTGCACTAAAATAAGATTCCGATGCTACCGCATGGACACCGGACCATTAGAAGATCACGTGCTATAGAAAAAAGTATATATATGATACATTTTTTTGTCTTTTCTACCATTCTAAAATTAAAAAATACGATCCAGATTCATCTTCATCTTCATCTTCATCTTCTTCAAATGAATGTGAATACAAGGACAATTTTTGATTTGGTAGGGAAGATTATTTTTGTTTCTTCATTTGCAGTATACTTTTAGTATGGGATAATTTAGACATAAATCCAGAGCTACTATTATCTTGAACGGCTGTACCGGGTCAGCTCGATACAACTTTTTATTCATGTAAAGTAATTAAAATATCTAAAACTTCTTTAATTTTTACTTTTAAGCTACCTAACTCAACATTCAAATTGTCATTAAAATCGTCTAACAATATAAATACACCATATAATTTAATCTTAGGATTAAAACCGAAGCCAAATAATATAGAAGAGGTATATCACCCCAATATTTTAGAATTTTTATTTTTATTTTGGAAACAACATAATCAAAACCAGGAACATTTCTATTTTTACAAAATAAACGAGACCTGTTAATAATTTCTGTTAAAGTTAAAGGAGAAGTTGGATAATAAACCCCAGATAAAATACATGTAGCATTGTAAAATAATTCTAAAAATTCTTAAATTGAACTAGCAATCATTTTCAGTTACTTGATAATCAAAACTTGGATTAACATTATAATAAATTTGATAGAAGATTTCAACATTAAATAAGTAAATTATATCTATGTGGTGCATCCTTAACAAATATCCTAAAAGTTATACCATATTGTGTCCATAACGTTTTAAAAGCTTGTTGTCTACTTGCATAAGTGTTTAAACTTTGTAAACATAATCTAATATTTTCTAAATTTGCTTAAAAGAATTGAAGGCATTCTTGTACAATTAAATTTATAATATGACAAACACATCTTACATGAAAAGTCGTCCTTCTAATATAGGCAAAAATTATAATTTCAAAATATTAATAGAAGAAGTGATATTACTAGCATTATCAAAAGAAATTTTTTTTTTTACTGTGAATATTAAATTCATGTAAAAATTGTATTATAGCGCCACCGATTACAACGTCAATATGTGAAAGTTCTAAAGGTCATATGAATATAATACGTTTCTACAACATCTATTTTGTATCTAAATAATGTGTCGTGATACAAATATAAGCGTAATTATTTTTATTAGTCCATATATCAGAAGTTAAATCAAATTCATTAATGTTTACAAAACTTTCTTTTAAAGTTGTATTTTCTTTTTTAAAGATTTCGATAGCCTCTACTCTAATAGTAGATCTAGAAAAATTAGTAAAACAAGAATTAAAAGTAGTACTTGCATGATCATAATATCAATCACTCTTACCAAATATAAAAGTTTGTTCATTACAAATAATATATTTTGTTAACTCAGTTTTGTTACGAGCAACAAAATAAGTAATATTAACTATAGAAGATCCTTGAGGACCTCTGCTTAGCTGTGTTTATCTAGCATGCAATGTGTCATTGCCATAACAACTTTCATAGTGTCTTCTTAAAGTGTTTGTGTCATCATTTTTTTCTATTAATTTTTTTCCTATATTTCTTGCATTCTGCACCTTTAGCTATTGGTTTTTGATCTTTTGGCTCTAAAACCGGTGCGCCCTCATTATCGGTGACATAAATTATTTTTTTATAATATCTCCATAATTTTTTTCCTATTTATAACATTAGTAGCCATACTTCTAACTTCATGAGGTGACATTTGTGTTGGTTCACAAAATCAGAAATATTATTATTCTAAAACAAATCAGCATAGTAATTAAAAGTTTGTTCTCATCTACCTTGATAATTTTTAAAAAAAATGGGAACACAATCAACAACGTTTAAAAACTGTTGTAAACTAACATTTTAACAACTTTTCTAAACATTGTAAATTTTATTTACAATACTTTTAAATCATTGTTGATATTACAGTTAAAAAATACAAATATTATTTACAACATTTGACAAATATTATTGAATAATATATACAAAAATTTTAAAAGTTGTATAAACTTTTTTTACAATCTTTGTATACTATTGTTCAAAATATATGTACAATGTTTACTGAACGTGGTAGATTGTTTCTACCACAACTATGAAACGTTGTTAAATTATATTTAAAATACCATAATACGTTTTAAAAAGTATTTTTACCATACTTGAAAAACGTTGTAAACGAACGTTATGGAAGATACCCTCCCTTTTTGCAACCCTAGATATAACAACCTTCTGTTAAATGTTGTAAATGACCTTTTACAACATTTTTTCAACGTTGTAAAATAGATTTTTTTTTTCTTGTACTGAATCAATAGCATCCATATTTAAAAAATATTCTTTTAGACAAAAATATAAGACAAGAAAGAATTTGTTTTTCTAACAAACAGAGAGGAGGGGGGGGGGGGGGGGGGGGGGTTGTTTAGAAAAATCCTGAATAAAAAAGAGAGAGGAAGAAATATATTTTGTAATATTAAAATTACTTTGAAACGTCAACTTAAAGCCTCCGAAAAATTTCGTACAAGTTGAAGCCTTAAGAACACTACACTTTAGACTCCAGAAAGTTGCACCAATATGGAGAAAGTTATTACTTCAATATTCAGAAATTGGTTTGCTTCTAAATATGATAAGAGAAGGAAAAAAAAAAATTGTTGTGGTTAATTTTGATGATTTATTCCTTATTTATAGGAATTTTTGGGTTGGTGTGAAATTACCCCTAATGCCCCTAAATATAGTTGTTATAAGGGTGTTTTGCACATGTTAGCAAATGGCCAATATAATCCTAAAACAGATAGAAAACAACCATCATTAAACGGGGGTCTTTTGGTTATGTCCCCAATGTTCATTTTTTTTTTGAAATTTTGGGTCAGATCGGACTTGGACCGGGCTTCGATCATGTTGGTGAACCGGATCGGTCCGGACCGGATCGACCGGGTAACTGGGCTTAAAATGGTTCAGATCGATTTTCGAACCATGTAGGCCGACCGTCCGGGTAGGGCTTTCGAAACGAAAACATAGACCCAACCGTTAACATATGGGCCGAGCAGGATCGGTCCATTGAGCGGGTCGCGGCCGACCCAGACTGGCGTTGACCGGGCCCTACCCTGGCCAGATTCTGGGTCGCCCGGCCCATTACACACCTTGAACTAACAATAGGGACGGAATAGTGAATGCTTGGTACAATAAAACAATCGATACCTCCAAAATGTCCCTCCTTATGTTGCAGCTGATGTCGCACTTAATGTGATAGATGACATGACAAATTTTAAAATTAAAATTAAAATTAATATTAACATAAATATAATTATTAACATTAGCATAAATATTAACATTAACATTAAATTTTTGGCTTAAAATTTGGTACATCAACTATTATATTAGATTTGACATAATGCTATTTAATATATCACATCAGATTTGAAAAAATATTTTGGAGGTACGATTATCATTACTCTGCTTGGTGTGATGATTAGGAAGAACATAAGTATATTTCCTTATAAATTCTTAAGGGACACTCTTACATTATATATTTTTGAAATTTGAAACTTTAGACTAAAAATTTCTAAAGTTTTCAAAAGCTAGGTGAGATAGCGCCGCCGCAAGACCATAAAGTAGTTTCGTCCCAGAAAACTGAACATAATTTTACAAATAAATTGATGAATTTACATCTCGTACGCCACCACTAGGAGATGTGACTAATATAAATTTCCTAATTAAAATAAACTTTTTTTTTACATGTTTATCAATTAATATTATTTATTAAATTAACATATAGAGTCAGCTTACTTTTAGTTTTTTTTAAATAGTCTAAATAAATATTAGAACAATATAAAATAACTATTTTTTAGTTTTTTTAATAATAATCTATAAAATACCTATAACGTACGCAGGGACGGATCTACTGTTGGACTGAAGTGGGCTTCAGTCAGGCCACCAAATTTTATTTTTAATATATATGAGGGGCTAAAGTCCTGTCCACATACATCCCAACCCACTAAAGCAGTCCCATCTATGGCTAAAGTTCTGACAACACCATCCTTGCCAATTAAAGGAGTCCAATCTAAAGTCACGGCCAGCTCCTTCCCCTTTCTTTCTCTCTTAGTAGTCAGTCCCATCTACAACTAAGGCCATCTCCAATCCATTCTCAAAAATTCTCTCAATTTGAGAACTCAAAAAAAAAAATTTCTATATTATGCTATTATCAAAATTTTACATCACCAATCCATCAATCCTCAAATAATAAACAATAATTTATTTCTACATAAATTTATTTTTTTCACAACTGTTTAATATAATTATTATTAATAGAATTTATCGAGATAATATTATATAATATTATATTGTTTATATTATTGAATATTATTAATATTATTTTATATTATGCATACAACTCGGAGAGGTCAGCCGACTTGTCGAACTCATCAAAAAAATGATGAGAAGAAAAGCCTTGCCGAGCTCATCGAAAAACAACAAAAGTTGGAGTCCTACAATCAAAACAATTCGGGGAGGTCAGTTGACTTAATATCTACCATGCAAAAGAGCTCAGCCTCACGAGATTTGCACGCACAAATGTAAATTATGATGTTAGATTTGGATTCCTTCAAAAATCCAAATGAGTGTAAATATTGGAAATCCATGAAAAATAAATTTATGGAAAAAATGGCTTGTGATGATCAGGCTCGACAATCATCTGCTGACACTTCTCACGATAATTTTAATACATCAGGCTATTTTCAAGATGGGTCATTCGATGACTTCGATACTGCTAATTTTAGTATATTTGGTTCATTTCAAGAAGGATACGATAGAAATTGGGATGATTTACCACCGTTCTAAAAATATTTTAGACTGTTTTAATTTGAATGTTGTTGTAATAGTTTAAGCATTTTTAATTTCAATGTTGTTGTAAAATTTAGACTTTTTAATTTCAATGTTGTTGTTGGTGGCGTTATTTTAAATTTCGATGTACTTGTTTATGTTTTTTAAGTCAATATATTTTAATTTTAGAAAGTTTGATATTATTCTATTAATTTCTGCCAAATTATTTAAATATTATTTTTTAATCAAATGAATCTAATAAAAATTATATTCATAGCTAGTATATTCAATATTAGATTCTATTGGAAGATCTCAATAAGAATATTTTAATGGTATACTTATTATATTTTTTGTAATTATAAATTAGAAAATATGGTAAGTTAATTAAGTTTAATGATCACGAATAGCGGATCCTCAAATTTGAGGATTTTCTCCCTCTTCCTTCAAATTTGAGGATCCAACATTCTTCACTTAAAAAAATAGATTTTTTTTTCTCAATTTAAGGATTAGTTGGAGATGAATTTTGATAGAATTTTCTCAATTATGTGTTTGAGGACTTGGGTTGGAGATTACCTAAGAGCATCCTTAGTAAGACTCATCTCCGGTCCCATTTCTAAATTCAGAATTTTCGGTCCCATCCCAAGTTAATTTTGTAGAATAGTAAGTTACATCTCTAGTCCAAATTTTCAGATTTTTGGTCCCATCCTACCCATGAGAGCTATAGGTTGGGCCTTCCAATTTCTAGATTCTAGATTTTAGGAACCCATTTTGTAGAATAGTAAGTCCCAATTTGGAGTTCAACGTTCTAGATTTTAGATTTTAGATTTTTTTTTTCTCACATCAATTTTTGACCACACAATCTTTAGGACCGAAGTCCACTTTATCATTTCTTACTATTCTCATACAAACCCAACCAAAAACTTCCGTAGGTTCGTAAAAAAGGGAACCTCTGTCTACTTTGGTTAAATTCTTGGATAAGTAGATTGCCAATTTTGTCCTTTTTTGATTTCTTAGATTTTTTTTTTCATTTTTGTTTTTAAAAGATTATTTGTTAGGGGAACAATAATTTTGGATTTTTTTGACCCGGTAGACTAGTCAAAGTCGGAAACTCTCAACCCATCTCTCTCTCTTGCGCCAGAAAAAAAGAATAATCACTATTGGAATCAAGAAAGCAAGAAAAGAACGAAACCATTCTACATTTATCTTTTTGTTGTTGTTAACATTTTAGATCCTAAATTGCATTGGAGAGTTCCAACTACTAATGATGCTCGTAATACTCTCCCTGCCGCCGCAGAGTTTTACCGACACCTTCGTGTGGGCAGTCATGAGCAGCCTCCTTCATCTCCTTCTACAGCCAAGCCAACACCACCATATCTTCCGTTCTTATTCACCATCTTCATCTTCATCTTCTTCTTCTTCTTCACAATCACCATTTCTATTTAAGCCTCCACCATTAACACCTTCACCGTCATCCTCCTACTCCTCTAAGTTCAAGCTAGCCAACACCCCCATAAACGCCCTCATCATCGTCCTCTCCCCGCGAAGCGCTAGCCGCGACCCTTCTTCCTGCCCACTGTAGCAGTGCACCGCGCAGCTGCTGCAGAGCGTCGGTGCAGTACGCTGATACCAAAAACCTTTAAAGAGCAGATATACCAAATGACTTATTTTCCATACAAACAAGGTTACAGTAGGAGAGCACAAACCATTTTCTACAGAATTACTATACATTATGTAGCATTTAATAAACAATAGCAACTTGCTATTGTTCGTTGTTGTCTTGTAATTAGCACTGTCGTTTAATCAATATGGTATACTTATTGTATATAGTCACTGTAACAAGCATTTCCTTGAAATTCTATAGGACTATGAATAAGCAAAAAAAAATTAGAATGTTTTATATTCAGTCCGGAGTAAACTAAAATTCTGGCTCTGTCCTTGAACGTATGTGTGTACTTTGTGTTGAATTAATTTTCTCAGGTTACCCAATTCAAATGTGGTGGATTTAGCGTCGGTGCTGCATTCCATCACACAGTATTCGACGGGGCAGGGGCGGGGCAGTTCTTTGTAGCGCTCGGCGAGTTATGCAGAGGACTTGCAGAGCCTAGAATCAAGCCGGTCTGGCACAGGGAAGCCGTCTCTAGCATGCTGAAGCACCCTACTGGTCATCATACACCTGCAGCAGTCGAGCAAGCAAAGCTCGACTACGAACTCCATTACATGGACGTCCCTCTGGACGTCATCAACCGAACAAAGGAGCACTTCTTCGAAGAGGCGAACCAAACCTGTTCGGTACTGGATGTCGTGATCGCGATGGTCTGGCAGTGCAGGACACGCGCGATCGGCCGCGTCGAGGAGGGTGAACTACTGGTTATCATTGCAGATGCACGCCAATATCTGTATCTAAGGGATGATGGTTTCCGTGGATACTATGGGAACTGTATTATGCCTCTTCTTTTCGAGGCTCAGATTAATATTGCTAACGCGTCCCTTGTCGAGATTGTGAAGCTCATTAAACAAGGGAAATCCACTTTGCAAACTCAAGCCGAGCAGTACTTGGAAGAAGAACCGGCTACGGCCGAGTGGGCATACTCAGTGCTGGTGGCGACCGACTGGAGGCGACTGGGTTTCTACGAAACCGACTATGGATGGGGAAAACCGACCAACGTCGTCGAGTTAGATGTACGAAGTGAACCTACCGGTTTTGTTACACTTCTCAATCCGCCTGCACCTAAGAAAGGAGTCCGTCTGCGCTTACGTTGCGTTGTCAAGGAACACTTGAAGGCCTTCCTGGAAGAGATGAGCAAGTACATGCATGTGTGAGCCAATGCATGTCAGACTTCATTTTCATTATACGCATGCCCCAACTATAACATAGTAATATTATATGTTGGCTATATGAACTGCTATATATCAATGTTTTAAAAATCCGATCGAATCGAACCGACCCGAACCAAAAGTTTTTGGTACGGATTCAACCAGGGTTCAACTGCTAGAAAATTTCAATTGAAGAAAAAAATTCCACAGAATTTGCGTGAAAGGGGAAAAGTTTGTTGGTGAATTAGCTGGAAGAGGGACTTGGAGCCAGTGTCGCTGCCGCCAAACACCAAAAGAATCCTGGTGCCAGTGCAATAACTGACGTTTTATTGAGTTTGGCGTCAGTGACATTGACGCCGAGTTATTATTATTATTATTATTATTATTATTATTATTATTATTATTATTTTAACGTTTTGATCCAACGTTCAAATTCTAACATTCAGATTATAACGTTTATTTTTTCAACCATTGAAGGGTACTCTATTTAAGGGAGGAGGGGGAGTGGAGAATTGTTCACCATTCTCATTTTCTTCTTCCTCAATTAAACTCCTATACTCTCAAACTCCTACTGCAAAGACTTAGTTTTCTCAATTCTCCATTAATGGATCAAAGTTTAAGACTGTAGTGCTTGCATGGAGGTGCAGTAAATGGGCTATCATAAGAAGGAGGTTTTTCCCAAATTTTTATAACTGATCGTGGTATTACATTAGATAGATTACATAATCTGATTATTGAAAGTTTTTCTATTCAATATGAATTTATATTAAGACACGTTTGTGCGACACATTATTTTTATTAGATTGTAAACAACCTTGGAGTTTTGTCCTTGAAGTTAATTTGCAATCGCCATTTATAAGTATTTTCACTCAAGTTCCACAAATACTTGATAATATAAGTAGTCAACGCGTTTCTAATTACGAACCGGGTCCTAGTGTCTCGACAAGTTTCTAGTTCTTCTCGACATCTTTCATCTCATGAAGAAGACAAATCATTAATTATAGAGAGTAATGATGATTTTGATGATTTTGATAATTTTCAAAGTAATAAAAATAGTGATAATTTAATTGAAAATATAGATGATGATTTTGAAGATACTGTCAATAATGCTACCACTAATGAATTATTTGTCGGACAATATTTCGATAGTCATTCTGCATTTAAAACTTTTATAAATAACCAAGCAATTAAGCACAATTTTACTTGTTCAGCCGGTGTCCAGAACAATGCCAAAGGAATTATATATACTTGTAATCAACCAACTTATGATTGGAGAGTATATGTTAGACCTATTCGTAGAGATAATATTTTTTAAATTGCTACATTAGAAAATTGACATTCTTGCTTATGTGGACTCACAATAGATTCTCATCCATTGGCTACTAGTTCATGGATACTTGTTCTTGATTGTGATGTTGTTCAGAGCCCTGTAGTCGATACACATCTGTATCGACCCATCCTTCTTTGGTACAAAAAGTACCGAAGCAACCCACAGAAAAGAACTAGATCTGATAAATCCCTTGTCCTGAAGCTCATCCACCTGCTTCTTCAACTCTACCAGCTCACTGTTGCTGACTATATAGACGTGCTGGGATATCGGCTCCGCGCCTGGCACCAAGTCTAAAGAGAACTCCACATCTCTGTCCGAAGGTAACCCTGGCAACTCCTGTGAAAAGATATCCATGAACTCTGCTATCAATGGATGTGGCAACCTCTGCTCTACCACCAGGGCTTCGCAGAAGACTCCCTCACTCTGCTCTGCTGCTCCTCTCGCAAACTCAAACTCTGGCTCTCCCGGCGGACTAAACAACACTTTGTCTCCACAACAATCTATACTAGCACGGTGCACACTCAACCAATCCATCCCGAATACAATATCGTAGCTCGGAAGTGGCATTACGAGTAGGCACACACTCAACTTTCGGCCTCTCTAGATAACTCTTCGGTCTCTACAGACATCAATGACTAGGATGATGCCACCCTCGGTCGTGATCTTGCAGAGTCTAGCTAAAGGTTCAGCAACAAGATGGTGTCTAACAGCAAAAGATACAGACACAAAGCTATGGAAAGCACCGGAATCAAATAAAGCAAGTGCTGAAATGGAATCAAGAAGAACAGAACCTGACATCACATCACCAACGGGCTCGGCCTCCTCTACGGTCAGGGCAAAAGCTCGCCCTTGTTGTCCTCCTCGGTGCTGCTGCTGGTGCTGGGCAAACATCTGCTGTTGAGTCTGCAAAGGTTGTCCTCTCTGCTGTACTGCAGGTGCGCTGGCTGGTCCCCTCTGAGCGGCTCCTCCGCCCTGAGCTGTACGAGCGAGTGCTAAAGGGCAATCCCTCAACTGGTGATCTGCCGTACCACATAGCAAGCATCTGCCCAGCCTCTTCCTACAAATGTCCCATCCGTACCCCGGCTTCCTATAGAAAGGGCAAGTGATGGGCTGCCTCGGACCCTGCTGCTGTCCCTGCCTCTGCTGCTGGGGCGCCTGCTGGAAAGGCGCACGACCCTGACCCTGGTGCTGCTGAGTCTAATGGAACGGCCTCGTCTGCTGGAATGGGGCCTCTTGGCTGGGCCAGGACTGCTGCTTGCTCTGAAAGCATCTCTACTCCTCTTGGACTTCAGCTCCAAGTCGTCCTCAGCCCTCTGAGCATCACTCACAATCTGCTCGAAGGTCGCCTCGCGGTTACTCCTAGTCAAGGACTTGATCACCATGACCAAACCCTTGCGACACTTCCGCGCCTTCGCTGCCTCGCTCAAGCCCTCTACAAATCTGCCCAGACGGCAGAACTCTGTTGCATACTCGTTCACCAGCATGCTCCCCTGGACGAGTGCCTCAAACTGGCTCTCCAAGGCACTGAGAGCCACATCCGAAAAGAACTTCTCCTTGAAAAGCTTCTTGAAAGCCTTCCAAGTAAGTCCCGGTACCACAATCCTCGTGTCAGTACGGTACCAAGTAAGGGCAAGATCGAACATCTGGTTGCCCGTTGCCTCTATCTGCATGCTGTCTGGGATCAATGCCAGCCTGAAGATCCCCTCGATATGCTCGATCCAGTCATCCGCGTATGGGATCCCCTCTGTACCCCGGAACTCCTTGGGCCGCATCCTCTGGAAGTCAATGATGTTGCCCGGCCTAGGATGTTGTGCCTGCTCTGCCTGTGGCTGGACCTGAGCCACTCTGTCTACTGCCGTCATGGCCACCTGGTGGATATTCGTAATGCCCAACCTTATCACGTCTACCTGTCATTGTTGTGCGTCCACCATCTCCCTGTAGAACGCGAACAATTTGGCAGCGTCTATCGGTACATGAGGTGGTGGAGGAGGTACCACCGGAATAACAGGGGTTGCTCTCGGATAGACAGGTGGAGGAGAATCTCTGAGAGAAACAGATGCTCCCTCAACCGCAGGAGTGGTGAGTGGAGCGATAGCAGCTTCCTGAAGTCGAGCAGGATGAGAGGTAGTAGACCTCTCGATGGCAGCTGTTGGAACGGTACGGTAAGACCGTATCTTCGGAGGCATCCTGAAGACAGATCAAAAGAAGTCAATACGGTGCAAGATATGATATCATCAAGGAAGGACAGTAATATTTCAAAAGAAAATAATTTCAGAAAATTAAAGATAGCAAAAGATCAGGAAGGGTCCTAGTTGTGATTGAGCACACTCTCTCTCAGCCTATATCCTATATCATATTTCCTATATCCTATCGCAGGTAGACCAAGAAACTAGACCTACATGGGCCACCACCAAAAACGTTGTCACGACTCGCACCCGAAAAATTGGACATGAGTCGTGGGTACGTCCAGCCTATACCGCAGAATCGACGGTAGAACGTTGTCTAGGTCACAACTATCTATATCTTACAATAACCTGTCAAAATAACCTCTCCAAAAGGAGGACAATATTATAATATATACATAAACTCAATCACAATAACTAGGAGAAGAGTAAAAGCACGATAAGATATCAACAAAAGAAACAAAGAACCAAAGAGAGCAAGTACAATATCCAAAATATACAGTCCAAGTCTAAGAGTCTACAATATCTCACAACAGCAAAATAAAATAATACAGTCATCCAAAACCAACTGGGAACAAACCCAGTGAAACCCATATAGCTATACTAGGACGCTAGCGGCGTCTCCTCAGCTGGGACGAGCTCCTCCTCTATCTCAGGGTCGCAACAATCGTCGACACCTGGTCCGTAGTAAGTCGGGCAAAAGTCCTCAGGATCCTCTGGAAAAATATATCCAATCAGGATTAGACCAAAGTACGTAACTCTGAAAGCAACTCCAAATATATGGTAAGGTGTATATGACTAGCAATAGAAAAGAATACAAGATGCACATGAAAGAAATACATGGTAGAACTGATAAAGTAACTGTAATATAAAACTGGGGAACAATACAAGTAGTAGAGAAGTAATTGCAGGTGAGAAAATAGGAATACTAGCTAAGTGCCTTGAGCATAAGTTCGTTATGTGATCGGCTTGAGTTGCACATAATTTATTCTATGATAACTCCGTTATGCGTGAGTTACATAACTTACATACACATGAATACTGTTTGGATTTGATCACATAACCAACTTTTACTCCCCTCCCCCACTAATACTCTTGGATCCCACTATGACACGCTACGTACATGATAAATAACTTGCGCACATGAAAGCAAGAGCACCCAAAGCACATGAGAATTAATACCCGAAGCACATGATAAAATACACGTGATAGAGTACCCGCTGAACACGGTAAGGGGGATAACATCTCATGACAGGATCCAACTAGTACCAGATCATAAAATAATGTGTCAGAATCAAGTATCAACAGTTCTAGAACAGGTGATATATACGCTATCATGAAATGGAAATAATTAGAGATAGGTACTCGCCTGACGTCCTGAGCAACTGGTGATGATCGAGATCCGGACTGGCATCGCAAAGACCTATTACGAAAAGCAAGACTAAACGTGGTTCTAAAGAGTTAAACAGATATAAAATAACTAAAAACAAGCTTCTAGGGTTGTTCTAGGTCAAACGGGTCAAACCGATAAAATCTGGATCAAAAGTCAACCCGGGGTCCAGAAAGTCAACTCTAGGCCGAAACTAGGTCAAAGGTTGACTTTGACGGTCAACCGGGGCAATTATGGTCAACTCTAGGTCAGATTAGGGTGCCCCTAAAATTCTAGGTCAAAACTAGCTCATTAAGTTAGTAAACCCACAAACTCGCCTCTTTGAGATACCGGAATACCCTCGGTATCCGATATCTCAACCTACGCTATACACCCATCTAAACCCACTAATATATACCCTAACATGTATATATATATATATATGTATTGATGTTTACATATAGTAGTATATATATATATATATATATATATATATATATATATATATATATATATATATATATATATAGTTAGCTAGTTAGTTAGAGCTAGAGGGTAAGGTAAAGTATCTCAATACCTTGAGATACTCAAGGTATTGGGTATCGAGGTGAGGTATTGGGCTTTTGCCTATGAATGGGGTTAGATTTGGTTTTATATGTGTATGTGTATATATATATAGCCTAGTATATGGGCACTACCTCAAGGTATTGAAATCCAATACCTCAACTTACCTTACCCTTCTCACTCACAAAGTAACCTATATATATATACCTCTAACTAACTAACTAACTAACTAACTATATATATATATATATATATATATATATATATATATATATATATATATATATATCAACTTATAGCTAATAGGGGGGTTATGCTACTGCTGCTGTTACTGTAAAGCGGCTGCTGCTGCTGTTACTGCAAACTGCTGCTGCTGCTAATTGCTGCGGCCGCTGCTGCTCTCTCTCTCTCTCTCTCCCTCTATCTCTCTATCTCACCCTCTCTCGATCTATCTTCCCTTCTTCCTCTTCCAATCTCCCTCTACCTCACTTATTCACTCACTCACTCAACACTCACACACACATAAATATATATACGCACACACACTATACATATATCTATATATATACACACGCACTATATATATATATATATATATATATATATATATATATATATATATATATATATATATATATAGGCACACACTACACACCAACACACACACAACCACACTCAACACACTCAAACACACACATTCACCCAAATACACCAATACACACACACTCACCCAATATATATATATATATATATATATATATATATATATATATATATATATATATATATATATATATATATATATATATATACATATATATATATAAACTCATAAAACCTAATACACACTCTCAAAGGCTAAACTAACCCGCGCACAAGCCCAAAACCTAGAAACCAAGTCGAAATGGCCATTTGGTCATTTCGACGAACACTTGGTGTGCGGTTTGCGATACCTCGCGAAATGCATACCAAACCTAATCGGAATCGATCCAAAATTTATTCACGAGTTCTAATCGATGTCTAGAACCTCACAAAAATGCTAACTCTCTGATTCTGGGTCTATGACAAAATTTCACATACACGTGGAATCCATGTCGAAGGAAAACCCCCAAATCGTCTGAAACGCCAAAAACTCTACGATATGACCCCACGTGTCTGAACGGGGACACATACCTACCCTCAAGACACCCAAGCACATCTACCTAGATCCGTCTAACCTAGGACAACACCCAAAATGGGCCAATCTCAGATTTCACCAAAAATTGACACAAAACTCTATGTTAAAGTCTCCAAACCTATCCAAACAAGTTCTAACTTTCTCCCATGGGTAGCCCTAATGTCTAGGAAGGTTCTAAACTACTAATTACACTATATTAGAGTAATCACTAAGAGAAAAGTTAGGGTTTACCTCTTGGGAGTTGAAATCACAAGGCCAAAGTCTCCAAAAATCCTTGAAACCACCACACCAAGCCTTCAAGCCTCCAAACCTAGCTTCTACACCAAATCTAGGCTCTACACACCTAGGTTAGAGGAAAATAAAAGGTTAGGGTTTACATTTAAGAGAGAAGTAAATGAAGAAAGACAGGGAAGGTGAAAAAACTTACTTGAAAATGGAAGAAGTAAATGAAGGAAGTAAGAAAAGAGAATGGAGAGTGGAAAAATGAAGAAGAAGGAAATGGAAAGGAAGGGGGGCGGCCATATAAAAATAGGGTTAGGGTTTGAGTTACAAAGTCTAAAATACCCCTCAACTTAAGTCATGCTAATTAGGGTTTGGATTTGGGGTTCCAAATGTATTCTAACTAAACCCTAATCACTCCAACTAACTAATTAAAATATAAATAACTACTCCAAACCAACAAATAAGTCTGACAAGGGTGTTGGTTGGGTCTGACAAGGGTCCACTAGGGTCTGACACGGGTCCAAACTAGCCAAAAACCTAAAATAACTAATAAAAATAAATACATCCAACTAATTAAATATTAATACAAATATTTATGATCAATACACAATTTACCAAATTAAAATAAAAAAATCCTATTTTTTAGAATTGGGTAGTGACAAGTGCCTTCGCAAGTATCTCAGAATACGTCTCATAGAAAGACGGAATGATGATCTTCACTTCCCAATTCAGACCCTCGCGAAAATGGATAGCCCAAATTTTTGGCTCCCTTGCCAAGTACTCCGTAAATTGGCTCAGCCTTCTGAACTCTGCGGCGTACTCCTCTACTGACATGCTTCTCTGAGTAAGGCTCTCAAACTGACTTCCTAATTCCAATTTGTCCTTTCGAGCAAAGAACTTCTTCTTGAAGAGGTCCTTGAACACCTCCCAAGACCGCCCACATCAGCAAGAAGTGGCCCATTTCTGAACCAAGTACGGAGGATATCGAACAGTTGAAGTCCTAACGCCTCAAACTTTAAATCCTCAGTAATATGGGATACCCTCATGAGATGCTGGATATCCTCGAGCCAATCATCAGCATAGACGATACCCTATGTCCCCTTAAAAACCCGAGGCTCTAATTTCTTAAAATTTTGAATGTTGCCCGGCTTGAGCTGAACATCCTGTGGCTGTGGAGGAGCCTTTCTCCGAACTGTTGCAATAGCTACCTAGTGAGCATTTTCTATACTCTGCTGTATCATATCTGACCTCCCATGCTGGGCCTCTACCTGTTCCCTCTGCACCTCCATCATCTCTCTAAACAGCACAACCATCTGTGCGATATCTCCTGATACTGGAGGTGGTGGAAGTCCATCGGAAGCAACTGCGGTAGTCCTCTGAACAGGTGGAGGAGAACCCCCGAAGACAGCCGAGACTCCTACGTGAACTGATGTCGTAGGAGGTACAACCCCTATTGTCTGAGTGGGAGGTTGAGAGGTGGCAGACCTCTCAGAAGATGCTCCCGATCAATGGGATCTGGTCTTCTGGGGCATCCTGGATATACTGATCGAAACAAAAGAGATCAATTTGATACAAGATAAGATATTATCAAGGAAGGACAACAATATTCAAAGTATTCAAAATGAATCAAGAGTAGCAATTTCAAATCATATTAGAATTCCTAGTTGTGATTGAGTATCCCTTTCTCATCCTAGTGTCCTATGTCCTATATCCTATCGTTGGCTCGCAGTAGTACAACTAAGCCTTTGTACTACCACAACTTCGTATTAGTTGCGAAGCTGGACCTGCATAGGCCACCATAAAAATATGTCACGACCAGCATCCGATAAAGGGCACAAGAACGTAGATACGTCCAGCCTACGCTGCAACAT